>VURO01020812.1:10066-24622 GCA_015108175.1 Pelvicachromis taeniatus
GTTAAAAAAAACATTTTTTTTATTTTTTTTTTTTTTTGAAAAGAGGGGGGGGGGGGGGGGGGGGGGGGGGGGGGGTTCCTTCTGTGTACAGAAGAGCATCTGATGTAAAATCTTTGCCAAGTGAAGCATGCAGATCGTCAGTCCCAGTTAACTCTGGACAAACTCCTTTATCGCCTTCTGCAACAGCACTGAAAAGGATAGATTCATTTCCATTATTTTTATTTATTTATTTTGTTTTATTTATTTGGCTGAGTCAGAAATTTCTGCATAGATTAAAACAGCAACAAGCAAACAATTCATGTGCCGATACTAATAACATTAAGTGACATTTTGTAAACACTTGAAATGCTACCAGACTTTTATTTGTTTTCTTCTGCTCTGAAGCAGAAAATGTCTGGTTCACCGACCAGCTGCTGTTACAGTATCTTCATCGTTCCTCATCTAAGCAACAAAAACTTCAGTTTTTGTTATCGCTCAGTTTCTTTTGATGTATTCCGGCCCACACAAAAAATATGCCCTTAAATTCTTTGCTATCAGAAAAGGTTTTATAAGCTGTGAGTTTGTAAATGAACATGTGGTGGTGCTTGAACCAAAATCACATTCAGTGGTCGTTTTACTTACCATCTGTCCAACATCTGGGCATAGCACTTGCCCTCTCCTGACAGTAGTGAAGTCATGACGTGCTAAACTGACCCCGGTCTTCTAATTTCTTTCTGTTCACACTAAAAAGTCCCTCTGAGCAAAAGCAGCTGCTTTTTACCCATTCTGCTTCATTAATAATTCAAGACCCCTTTTCGCTGTTTACTCCTCATGCAAAATTCCTGCCAGAGTGAATGAAACAAGCACGGGCTCGACTAAGATATGAACCCACTTTAAATACCTGGAAATCCAGAAATGATGTGACAGTTACAGTGACTACACAAGCTTTCTGTGTTTGTGTGAATATTATGTGCAAAATATGTGCATTTGTAAAGTGTTTCCCATAGAAAGCATATTTTAAAAATATGCCTAAATGTTTTAAATTACTCCCCACCTCTGCACCTGCTCTCTATTTCATTAATGTTATCTCTTTCCAGCACGAGATGGAGACAATCGTGCTATAGAAAAAACACTCCCCTAATGGAGTTCATTTCTGGCCCATTACCTGTTTTATTAAATCAAACTAAAACAGATAACCCCCATTAACACTGTACCGTAGTACCGTAACTCATATATGACCCTGCTGTAAGAGAAGCAATGGCTGAACAGGATATTGTCTTTCTGTATCTCATAAATTTTGTTGTAACTCTCTCCATTTGGTGGTGATTGCACAAATCTTGGGTACCCTAAGTGCTTTAGTGATAACAATAAATTGCAAACACTTTATCTTGTAAAAGAAGAATTAAGAGGGGAATCTCTTAACATTTTTCAGTGCTTGGGTTTGCGTAAAGCACAGCTTCGGTGTGTTTGACAGAACCTGTGTAAGCAGAGTTTAATAGAAGTAGAAATAGCACATCAGATCGCAGCATAAGTGCAGTTCAAGTAAAATATAGGACACTCTACTGCAGAGCGCTAGAAGGGAAATTTACATATATATTATTACTTTTCTGACTCGAAGGAACCCCCAACTGCCAGAGATCAAGAAGGAAATGTAATTCTGATGGATTGCATGTGACTATCAATATAATGAGGAAAAGGTGAGCTTAACTATTTGCCTCTAATTAGATGAGAATACATCAGTACGATGTCAAAAGACGTCAGCCCCTACCACTAAATATCCACTCTAAAGTAATCTAAACTTTCTTGTGGTTACACTTACAGCACTCTTTAAGATGATTATGGTGCAGTTTTATATGGAAAAATCTTGGGCTGATTGGGACAACATGTTCAACTATATTGAACCAAAACCGCAATGTTTCTCTAACCTTAAACGTCCTGCTTTGGTGCTTAAAAGCTAACCACGGGCGTGTGGGTATCCCTCCATGAAACCTCTTCGGCATCAATACAGTGCATAAATGTGGCAACCCCGTAAATTAAAAAAAAAAAAAAATTCTTATAACAAATTCCAGCCAGTAATTGTGTTGCTCACTGGGGTGGCTTGAGGAACTGCACTGAAATATATACAGTACATTTTAGAGCCTCATCTGGAATTGCACATACTGCACTTAACTATGCAAACATCCATTGCCACATGTGTATGTGTAGTATCGAGGCAATATGATTGCTTACCGTCATGCAAGTAAGCAATGCAAGGGATGTTTATAGCCTCAGAATGAGCAGGACTGCAGGGCCCCCAGACTCACTGTGTAGCAATTACGGTACTTTTATGGTGATCTGCAAATGGCATGGGATTTAAACTGGAACAGCTAAAATTTTAGATTTATTTCCACTTTTTAACATATATCCAACTAAGTTTGCAGGGAGTGCTAGAGCAAATAGCAGATTGTAACTGCGTGTGAAAGGCCGGCTGCACCCTGAGCTGGTTGCAGAGGAACAGGTAGCCATTCATGCTCATGTCCTCAGCTACAGCCAACTGAGAATCAACATGTAACCTAATATTTTTTTTAAAAGCGTTTTTTTGGGGGGGGGACTGTGAGGAAACTAAACGACCCTTAGAAAGCTTAGGTCCTACAAGGAGAATATGCAAACTGCAAACACACAAAAAGGCCCCAACTGTCGTACACCAACAGTTTAAAATCTGTAAAACTCATCAAACAACTGCACAACCCTTACCAACATTACATTATTTTCCTGATCTAAATCTATTATTATTTTATAGTATTATATAGAAAATAATAATAAGTTATCGAGTATTTGATCATGAGCCTGACGGTGCTACAAAACTGCAAGGCCAAATCAGTTCTTTTTTAAGCCAACTGCTCTTTAATCCTGAGTCACTGCTCTACTTTTCTAAGTTTCTTATATTTCTGAATACCTTTCAATTAAATCATCTCACAACACAAAGAAATTTGGGGGCACACATGCTCATAAATGCTTGATCGGGACCTGCATAGATGATGATCAAAAGCAAAAGAATCCATTTCTCAGTTAGTCAGAAGCTGTCTCATTCTTTCACTGCAGATGAGCAAGTTAGCAGGGATGAAATGAGCCATCACTAGGCTTTAACATCAGGAATGTATTGACAGAGTTCAGGGCAGATAGCTTGGGCTTGTGCATGGAAAATCTTTCACACAAGAACAGATAGAGAGGCCATGACTCTGGTGAGGTGTCCACCACACGCTGAGTGCTGAAAGATCACGGCAGACTCTCAGACAAGAAGGAAGCCGGGAGAGTATCATTAGCAGAGCACTGACTAGCTTGACCTTTGGATATCCCTACACAGCTTTCTTATCGCACTCATTTATTACAGTCTGACATAAAAGCACTTCTGGTTCAACAACGAAGACTGCTGATCTGCTCTTCAGCTCCCAATATAACGCAGCAACACAGCATGTCAGCAAGACTATACTGTCGCAAGGTTACTACAGCTGGTGGCGTGACTTAATGCAATGAAAGGAGGTCAAGACACTGAAAATATACAGACAAGGGTTGATGAGTTGTTTTATGACATGTTGTTTTAAAATGTTGTAAAAGAGCAGGCACATACTCAGGAACAAAGCCAAAACTGAGTTATTGTTATAGGTAAAATAATAGAGTTTTGGTTCTTTAAATTATGAGGATAACATTATCAGTGACTCTTCAGTAAAAAACTATTATATTATCCATTTCCTCAGGATAGGAGGGAACACTGGGAGGAACTGCATCAATACCTCTGCCCTCAAGCAAACATGAGCATTGACTTTGACCGGGATATCTCCCTCTTGGCCATCGAGATGATATTATTTAATGAGCTCGTCGTCCCATTTGAGGGGTGTGCACTGGCTAAAGTATTTATTACATGCACGTGGACGTTTGCAGGTCAAGTACTGGGCATGGAAATCCCAAAAAGTGTTTAGTTTGCATCTTCTTGGAACAGTTTTGCAAATTGGGTGCTAAAAAGATATTAAATCCACATTCATATATTAATCTGGTGGCATTTTTGAAGGTGCTGAACTGTTTCCTGTTTGTCCTTGCATCATTTCATGAGAAAGCATGTGAACTAATCAAGGCAATCTTTTCATCCGACCCTGAAAATAAAATCTTCTTCCTTTTAATTTGGGTTTTCAGTATAACTATAACTGGAAAATGTGTTTTCCTTTTTATACTAAATCTTACCTCATGAACTATAGCTGAACCACGCCTGTCCAAGACTTTAGTGTATATTAGACGTGACAGCTGGGATTACCAATGAAAAGTGATACTGACTTGTCTTTTTAGCTGAAGATTGGTGATCATTTGGATGGATTTATTCAAACAGTGTAGCAAAAGCTTTTTCTGAACCACATTCATTAAAAAAAAAAAAAAAGGTTTAAGAAAAAATAAACAATCATTTGGGGTTACGAAGAAATCACTGAAGCAAAATATTTTGTCTGCATTTAATATAGAATAATACACATGTTACACATTACTGTGTCAAAGGAATGCCTCTGTTCTTGTAGACACATGTTTGCTTCTCAGCTTCTTTCGAATTGCAACATGAAAAAAAAATTTCAGTGTAACAGCTTACATGTGTAACCAATCGCATGAGAAGATGTGCTCTGTGTCGGGATATAAAAAATAAAAGAAAGAAAGAAACATCCTGATTCCTACAATAGACATCAGGTCAACTGTATTATTTACATTTTATAACATGTAAAATGTCATCTTTTGCTGTCATGCCCTTTCATACACAAAAACGGGCACGTGTAATACCTGGACCCCTCCACATACACACATACACAGACACACATGCAAACATAGCGATGTTTTTGTTATTTGGTTGCCAATAAACACTTGGGTGTTGCCTGTATGAGAGGAATAAAGCTTTTCATTTATTTTGGTAATAAGGTTTGCGCTGTCTGCGGCCTGTGCGATAACCCAGCAGGATTAATACCACATGGACATGTGTATCCCACTAGAGCAGATACAAGATAAGAGTGACAGCAATGAATACTGTATAATGCCTTCCAGAACAGTCAGAAGCGACACGCATCTGCTCTTTGAGCTCAGTAATCACAGCTGATGGTTACAGACAAAGTCTGGAAAGATTTAAGGCCAAAATAAAACTGAGCCGTAAGGTTAAGGTAGGAGGGTAGGTTAAGTTGAGCTCAGCTAATCAACAACTTGCTGTGTTTATGTTTAGTTTACAAATGTGAGAATATCACTGATATCACAAATTCAGTCACAGTGAAAAGTCTTTCTTTCAAAGGGGTTGAAGTGTTCCATTAATTATTTAAAAACTGCAGCTTTAGGTAGAAACCTAAAAATGTCATTTACATTATTTGTAGGCTTTTTTTTGCTGATGTGAGAAGAGGTTGTGGTCAGTAACACAGCAGGACTTAAATACTGAGGCAGCACTGTATGAAGTGGAGCTCTGAGCAGAAATCAGTGTGTGAAGACATTTAAAAGGAAAACTGATTTAAACGCATATAAATACAACTATAAACAAAGATATATATATATATATACATTGAATACAAATACAAACTTACAACAAATACATTTTTACATACACAGCAAAGACAGTGATTTCACACATTTACAATCACTGGTTTGGCTTTACAATGATACTAGCTACATGATTTCTGTAACAAATTTTATAATAAAAATTTTTTCTAAGTGCTTTTCAATCAGTCCACCAGAGATGAAATGTCACAATCTTCAAGCTTTTCTGTGACTTTTCCTCTTTTCATTGTCTTCTAATGTTAAACATAATGCTGATAATAGACAGAACAAATCAGCTGTGAATTAAGTTTACACTGAATTAAAATCATCATTAAATGCTTTGCAGAGATTTGTAACTTTTAAATCTGTGGTGGGTTTTCTACAGCAGAGTACTCGGCCTCAGACACGTTGGAAGCATCAATAAGACGTGCCAGGCCCGTCCTCGTCGAGTATTTGAAAATGAAGGCCTTCATGAGGTCATAGCGATAGTTTCTGTTGATGAAGTTGTAGAGGATGGGGTTGAAACAGCAGTGAAGCAAGGACAGGCACTGGGTGAGATGTAAGGCCACATAGATCACATTCTCCAGGCCACAGGTCAGTGGCACTACGCCCAGCTGTGACAGAGCGTCAACCAGAAGGACACCATGGTAGGGCCCCCAGCATGCCAAAAAAACCACAATGTAAGCTAAAATCACCCTGCGGCTTACGCGCCGCTCCTGCTCCACTGGGGAAGATGATGAAGTAGAAGAAGAAGAAGAAGAAGAAGAAGAAGAGCGAGCGAAAGCTCTGGCCAGCAGGATGTAAAACACAGCTATGATGGGGAAGGGGAGAACAAAGCCCAGCAGGATGAAGCTCAGCTGCACCCCCACCATCCACTCCCAGGGATTCTCATCTGGGTATACAGGCCTGCACAGCATGGTGTCCCCGTGTGCTGACTTCACAGTATGCAAAAAGTAGGTGTCTGGCAAGGAGGCCACCAGAGCCAGAAGCCACACCCCTACACACGCACCACGGCGGATCAACTTCCTGCGTGCGCCTCCCTCATCTGCATGCTGCGTCACACTCAGGTAGCGATCCACACTCATGCAGGCCAGGAAGAAGATGCTGCCAAAGAGGTTGACGGAGAACAGCAGGTGCGTGAGTTTGCATGCCACTTCACCAAAGGGCCAGTGGCCATGCTGAGCCAGTGAGCTCACCCATATAGGCAGAGTAGCGCACACACAGAGGTCCGCAACTGCCAGATGAGCGATGTACATGTGTGTCTCGTGGCGAGGGCTGGAGTCTCTTTGTGCGCGGATGTTGACCCAGAGGACGAGAGCGTTAGCGGCCAGGCCGACGATGAAGATGAAAGTGTAGAGGACGCACATGGAATGCAGCAGAGCCGTACGGTTGAACGCCGTTGCACACACCACTGATTCCACACTTGTTATGTTGCTAAATGTGTCAGAGAAGTTGAGGTCCTCAAAAGAGTCCCACAGGACCTCCATATCACTGCTGCTTAGACTCATTTTTCAGCACTCGGAGAGGACAACAGACTGCTGGGAGGTAACACACACCACCTCCGATTGGGACAGAGCCTGAAAAACATGACAGTAAATTATAATTTCTTGTAACATATATTTATTTTGATAAAGACACAGCTGCCAAATGTGAGAGGTTTTTCAACAAACCTTTGGGTATTATATTTAAGACCTAAGGTTCTGTTACATAAAGCCTGGCTTATTTTACTCATGTGCACTGAATGAACTAATAAAACATAAACCCACTTGTGGTATGCCACCAGATCCCAAAGAATCTTAATGCGGTTAACTTGTTAAAACACTGCTTTCATGACTTAATAGAGGCTCTCTGTTACCGTGTCACAAACAGTGGGATTTGCTATGATTGATGTGCAGTCAGGGGGCAGCACAATAAATGTTTACATTAGCTCCACTGGCTCAGAGTGCAGATTAGACACAAGGAAGTGGGATCGAGAAGTCCAAACAGGGTGTATTTCCTGGACGTTCCGGGCATTCCAAGATAAAGCAGTGGTCAGGGTGGGAAACCTGATGCCAGAGTCTTGTTTGTTTTCTGCTCATAAAGCAGGCAAAGATCAGCTGTCACTCCCCAGATCATCAAAGAAAAGGCAGCTCGTAACTTTGAATACGTCATTCTGCAACATCTGAATCTTATAATAACACAGCAGCACACGCACACACACTTTTTTTTTTAAAAAAAAAAGAGGCTTCACACATGCAGCAAATAAGGTGACTGAAACAGTATGCAAGATTAAAGAAGTAGCAGTCTGGAGCACCTTTGCATGTCACCCTGGCGGACCACCAAAATATTCACCCTTACATGGTCTTCATTCACAGTATTCTGCTGTGATGTCTCTCTCAGCTAACTGTCAGCTTGACACAGTGTGAAAGATCAGAGGTGAAAGGTGATACATCAAAACCAGAACACAAGAGGCTTAACCCCGCCGTCGCCCCTGACCGACTTGTACGCCCACAGAGTGAATTGTGCGCGGAGACCAGCGGGAAGGCTTGACGCCTTCAGAATGGTCTGACCACAGTAAACATGGAGGTCACCAACCACTGCGTGACACAGCATGCCACAGAGCTGTGAAATGTGACCATATCAGACATCTGTCTGTGTAACAAAACGATGCTATACATATAATAATTGGCACCAATTCACACACGATGATGAAAAAAAGACAAGTTGAATTTTAGTATAAACAAGGACAGCTGGAACATATTATGATGTGCAGCTGTCTGGGGAGGGTTATGTCTGCACTTGAAGACTGCAGTCAGTTTGATTATTTATTTTCATTTTATGTCACTTTACACCTCTGCTGTGACAAATTTTGAGTAATATTGGTCAGCCCAGTTTATTTTGCACAATTTTGCTCGTGGGCAACGTTTTTAAATTAATGAGCAAAAGTTTGTGAAAGTATTTGATTTTTTTTAAGCTTTTGCATCAATGACATGATACATTTTTAAGCAATAACATATAGTAGAATGAGATAAAAGGGACATTCCAATCCAAATAATAATAATAAAAATGTATATGTAGAATTAAATTACATTAATAGAAAGGGGTACCTTGGGACGTTTGGTTTTAATAATAACATCAGCATCATTAAAAGGTTTTATAGTAATATTGAATGCAGGAGGTTGATCCAGCATTACTACCAGCATCCATCCTATTATTGCTTTTACATTACCATAAAATGAAATGCTACCTTTAGCCTGGCCTGGGATAAAACCGTTTAAAAAGATATCACGTATCGCACATTTACTTTTACTTTCAGTTATTTGCGATGCCATGGAGACCCATTCAACCTGGAGGGATTTTCAAAGTGTAATCCCCCACAATTGTTTCTAATTCCTTTATATTGTATGGAAAATACCTGCAGGTGCCAGGTAGCTCCGCGGGCTTCAAGCTAATTAACCTTTTAACACCCACACTGTTAGATAACGCAGACAGCGCATGAAGCCCCTCTCTATCTCTCCGTCTCTGTCTTACTCGCTCTATCTCCAAGTGTACCTCTTTTCTCTCCCTCAGCTTTTCTTCTCCAGCTTTTCTTCCTTTATTTAGCTCGCCACTATCCATTTACAAATTAGGTTTAAAGTCTTTTGTATCTCAATACACAGCAAATAAAAGCCAGGGAGGAACATTTTCATGTGCAAATGCTGCCCACACGGATCGTGCAGGTGCAGCGTGTTTGTCACAAGTTTCTCCTGTCAGGCTAGATTTACAGTTCACAGTCTGTAATCAGATATTCGCCGTTTAGGACAGGACGTGAGGTTTCCGCGTACATGAACAGTAAAAGTGTTGTTTTGTGCGTCATTACGCACAAGTACTAAATCCAAGTTGCTTCTGACGACAGACATACAATGTCGTTGTTGTCATTGTTGATTTATATCAGACGAGAAACAAACGCCTGTTATCAGATTTGAGCTTGGGATACAGAAGCCCGTCTCCAGATTTGAATGGGGGAGCAAACAAACAGATTACTGGCTGGAAGGATTGAGAGCAATAAAATGACTATTATTATAAACTGTTTATGTTTCACGAACAATTAAGCAATACTTTAACCTCGTCTGGCATTTGTTATAACAATGAAGAGTCGATAAAAGTGTCAAAATGTAATAAATGGAAGTGAAACAGTTGCTGATATAAGAAGCGGTCAAAATTACGTCGCGCATTTCAGGAGATTTTTTTTAAGAAGTATTAAAAGTTAAAAAGAAAGTACACATTTTCCTGCCACACAGCTGCTTATTAATCACCCTACCTGTCTTTCTTCGCTTTTTCTCCTCTCTCGAAGAGCAGGTTTATTTGCGATAACCTCTGATGTTAAAAGGATAACTTCAGCTCCACCGCAGGAAACTTGCGTGCGCTTCCCTTCGCCTCCTCAAATGAATGTGAGCCTCTTTTTCTGCACTTGCTGATACTCCTAAGAGCTACGCCTCCAAGGCTGGTCCTAAACAGCTATGCGTATTGACATGGCATCGCCAAGCGTTCAATCAACAGTCAGCAGCACAGCCAGTTTCGGTTTAGCTTCATTGTTGTTCCCTTAATTAAGCTAAACGATTAAAAAAAATTATTTTCAAAAGTGGTAAATATTGTGTCTGTTGCAAGTTTGGAAATACATGCAGGTCTTTGTATGTTTTCACTGTAACAATGCACTGTAATATTATTATTCTCTTATCGAATTAGCCAATACAAAACATATTATGTATTTCTTCTTGGTGTTTGGGGGCATTTATTAATAATACTAATATATATTTTTTTTTTAACTAGACCATGGCGATCATTTTACATTTTAGATATTAAACGTCATAAAAAATCTTCATGCTACATTTACCTTTAACTTCATGATGCATGTGCATTGTTTTTATATCTAATTATGCATAGTATATTATTATAGCTGTATTATATTTTCGCATCATTTGCATTTTTGGAAAGCAGTGAGCATATATGAAAAATCTGATAAGATGTCTAAACACAACCTTAAACTCACACACCACCTGTTCAGATGGTTCATACAGAACTCATGGGAGTCGACATTATCTGCAGATGGTCTCCTTTTTTTTTTTTTTTGCTTATGGTCTTATCTTCACTATTTTTCCTTCAATTCACTGGATCTTTATTTATATTTAAGGAAGTCACAACAGAAGTAATCTCAGGAGGATTTTAGGTCAATGACTGCAGCTCTTGGCAGCAGGTGGAGTTTTAAAAAAAAATTTAAACAGGAAGAAACCTACAAGTGAACCAGACTCAGGTGAGGAGACCATCTGCCTCGACCGGTTGGGTTGAGAGTAGAGCGGA
Organism: Pelvicachromis taeniatus; assembly: GCA_015108175.1. Taxonomy (NCBI): domain Eukaryota; kingdom Metazoa; phylum Chordata; class Actinopteri; order Cichliformes; family Cichlidae; genus Pelvicachromis; species Pelvicachromis taeniatus. The sequence goes on from VURO01020812.1 coordinate 20,885, forward strand.
GAAACAAAAGATAAACACAGATAATAAGAAACAATAAACACTTGGCAGTTTGCTGGGGCCTGTAAGCATAGATCAGGAATATCCAGCTCTGAAGCTTGCAGAAAGAGAAAGGGAGAGAAATGCAACAGTGCAAGCTCAGTGAGAGAGACGATATTAAGTTAATAATATCCAAAGGACTTCCAGCAATTGTACAGCTCTGGTCCGAGATACATAAAACCATGGGAAAAGGTTCTAAATGTTAACATACCTTTCACGTTTAGTGTCCTTGTGTTGGGAAACACTGATTTTCATTTGAATAGAAATGTATACTTTAACAAGCATGTATTTGGTGTCCTGATATCTGCTGGTTGGAAAGTTCTTACCAGACACTGGTTACAACCAGACCCCCTCCCATAAGTTATGATGTTGAATAATGGCCAGATGTTTTTTTTTCCTGCAGGGCAATTTCACATTTACCAATTTTATTCTTCACTGGTGTGAAATTGTGTCATTATTATTCTTGAACTACGGCCAAAAAATGTGTTTTCTAAGGTCAAAGTGTCTTGTGACTTGTTACCATCAAGCTCTACTCAGTTCGTCTTTGGGAACATTTGTTCCAAAATTTGAAAAAAAAAAAATTCAAGGCACAGAAGAGATATCACGCTCACAAGAACAAAATGAATGTAATGTCTGTTGGCGGCGTGAATGCAAAATAACAGAGGAAGTCTAAAAACAATGGTATCATACGCTATTTGAACCCCAGTGTCCTGGGTTACAGTCCCATGTGTTATGCCAACTTTCCAACTTCCCACAGTAGACTTAATCATTCTTTCAAAGTAAGAGCACTTCACTTGTTTTAGCAGCAATTTCACAAACTGCAGTGAGACTGTGTTGGTACAAAGAATGGTCTCTAATTGAAAGGAAACTGATAGAATAGACATATTTGATATTATTTCAAAATTCCCATTTTACACTAATTCATACAGCAAAATAAATGACAGTGCTTTATAACTATTTATAAAATAATTACAACAAGTACATCCCAGCATACTGAGGATAAAAATATTATATGCAGCAGACATATTCATATGATATTCACATGAGGCCAACACCCTGCCGTACCCCGCCTTAGTCAACTAAATATGAAACCAAGGTTGCAGACAGTCAGTAAATGACTTTTACAGTATTCACCTTCCACCCAAAACCAAGACATGGGTTTAACCCACCATTCAGCCCGACAAAGTTAACTGAAAACACCCTCTGAATAATGACAGTTACATTTTTGTCTAATATTTGCTGTGTTTCAGGTTCATTTTGAACAATCCGACGAAATCAGGATGCAAAAGGGTGTTGCGGGCGTTGCCTTTTCTTTTTTTTTTAATTCATGAAATGCAGTGCTTATTTTAGACCAGGAGAACTAGCATCAGCTGCAAAAGGTTTTCTTCAGTTTTACTTCAGTCTTTATCCTCTTATTTGACTCTTACGCTGTCTCATTTTAAGAATGTTCTTTGAAAGCGCCACAAAGCAGCGTGGGAGGTTCATGTGTTTGCTGAAAGCTTCTGCTCACCTGCGACTCTGGTGGCCTCACAGCTGCTGTTGCCACCACCAGAGCAATTAACCCCAAGTTCAGTACAAAGACAGGACCACAAAGAGAGTCAGAAACTGTGGGATTTATTTAAGGAGTCCACTGCAAAAGGATATTTGCTTTGTCAAAAAATAATTTACTTTGATCGAGCTCAGAGGGAAGTAATTTCTTTGATGTCGTGTTTAATGAGGGAAGTATTGACTTAACCAGGTACAGAGTGTCCAGCCTATTTCTTTATGAAAATGATATTGTTGACCTGCTTGGGTCACCAAGCTAAAGTTTATTATGACTGCATGCCTTGTATACAGCAATGAAATACAGCCAGCAGGCTACGCTGACCTCATTAAAGAGCAAAGTACTGAAGTCAGTTTCAATAAGGCTTTAAAGAGAGTTCCCACTACGCACGCATACCCATTGTCCTCCATATCAGGAGCATCGGGGGGGATTTGTAAGCCTTTCTGATAAGCATCCGTAGCCCTGCAGACTGCTGCCAACCTCTGTTCTGCTGTCCTCATTCACAGGGAAGCCAGAGTGGGAACAGCAGGGGTGGCTGGGTGTGTGTGAGTGTGTGTTGTGTACTTTCTTTCGGTTTTCAACATGCTTTCTGCTGTAAGAAAACGTGCTTAATAAAGATGTAACGAGTAAATAATTCACTTTGATTGCATTAGAGACATTTTGACTTTATTTACTTGATAACATCTTCAGTTCACGTCTTCATTTCATTATTTTTAGCCGCTGGCATGATGTATACTGAGTATATTTGTCGTGGGAGAGAGAAAGAGAGAGAAAACATCTGAGAAAATTTCCTTCAGAAGTTCATTTGGTTGAGAAGAAAGCATAAAGGAGTATTGGTCATCAAGACAGAAGAAGGAAAGACCAGAAAACCTGGGAAACTAAGGGAATGACCTGCAACTCAAAAGATGTGTGGTTATTATTTTGGATCTACAAAATAAGTAAATAGGAGCCATATTTTTAAATAATACACTGACACAGTAGTTGTTAGTTTATAAGTTGTGTGTATTTTTTTCCACTGCCCTCAAGTGGTCAATTATTACCTATCTCAACTGTGTTATTCCACATCTGATTCACTAATCCAACTCCTAGCATGTACCAGGCTACACGTAGAGTGCGTAATTAATCTTTCCGTTTCATGCTAAACAGACTATAAAACTCTTTTAGACAAGTTTGTTTGCTAAGGGAACAAGGTTAAGTAAAATCGGCTTGTCTTTGCCAAAATTCCTTTTCATTTGCACAGGCTTAAATAGAGACATCCTGAGTTATCTGTTTTGATAAAGGCTTACTGTTTTCAATCATTCAAGCACAGTTTTTGGGAGATATTTGCCCAATTAAATCAAGATGAAGCCGGATTAACTGTCAGGAGATAAGTGGTTTGACAATGATAGGAGAGAAAAGAGGGAAAACAGTGAGTAGGAACAGTGAGAAAAATGAATTAAACTGGGAAAGACTGCATCAGTTATTGCAAATGATGGCTGTTTGTATTGTCTAGCCCTGCTTCATGGTGGCGGGTTTGACCGACACATTCTTTTTTCTTGCAAATGTTCATTCAAAGGGTACCTCTCAAACTCCCCCCCCACCACCACATTGTTACAGTCGACCTCCCCTCCTGCTCAGAGGCTCCCCCGTATACTTCTCTACACCCACACATTCCAGCTTATTCACTGCTCCAACCTCACTCATTTTTCACTTAATTACTTATTCATTTACATTAATCTTTCAAGCTGAGGAGGACCTGCGTGAGTGAATCTGAAAGCAGCGTGCACAAGGAGAGGAGGATGGAGCTTGTCAGGGAGTGCATGAACATGAGAGAGCGGTGACCAATGAACCTTACAAAACTATTCAAAGGACAAAAGTTGGAAGTCGCTCTCTGTCAAAATAATATATTTTTTACTGGTGCTCCTGATGAGGTGATCTTTTGGGATCTGTTCGTGCAGGTGCGTGTCTGGCAGAAACAGTGCGTCCCTGTCAGGAAATGTGGCAATCAAGGCATTCCTCACACCGACCCAGCATACCTTACAACGGCCCCACGAATGTAGGTGAAACCGGAGAACTGCTCAGATGTCAAAAAAAAAGGAAAATGTAAAATGTTTTTGAGCTGAACATTTATGCAAAAATATTCCTAAAATTGCCTGAAACAATTGATTATGTAAGCATTT
>VURO01020813.1:8631-19627 GCA_015108175.1 Pelvicachromis taeniatus
TTACATCAAATGCAAAACGTGCATTTGATGTAAGCCGAGTGTTGAAATTTTGTCGCGTTTTAATGAGAAACTAGTTCATGAGAGCTAATTGTACCGATCCAACATCGATCAAACATCGATCAACCCTCAAACTTACCTCGACTTTCTACACAACCTAATTTGTTATTGGCTGACATGTCTTCAGAACATTCTCATCTCGTTTATATCCGTTGACAAAAGTGTCACATTTCATTAACGGTTTTGTCCTCGTGTAGTAGTTTTTATTTAGTTATCGTCTTGTTTTCAGATTTAAAAAAAAAAAGGGGGGGTTGCTGATTAAAGCTCTGACTGGTCAACATAATTAACACTGCTCTGAAACCTACGCCATAACCTACAGACTAACCTGACCTATTAGCCATGGGACTCACAAATGTCTGCACACTCCTGGAAAGAGATTGCTGAAACTATCAGAATGGCCACAATTGAATATACAAAGAAGTCGAAAAAAATAGGACAAAAGTGTTTTCCTCACCAGATCAAAGATCAAAAAGGAAAGGAAAAAAATTCCCAGTATTTTAATTATTTATTTCGCCTGGCACTGCATGTGACACACTGGGACATGACCACAGTGTCACAGCAACAATGTCGTCCAGCCACGTTGTTACGTTGCAGGCTCTACGTTGGCTCCAGTAAGTCACAGCTTACTGGGATGGCATTCTCTAATCCAGGATCTCTCCTGATGGCTACTCTCTGTTACAGCTCAACTTCAAGGGTCAACCATAGATGGTGTGGGGCCCACAGCCACTCGCTCCTCTCCACGGTTTATTATTAGCTTAGCAAGCTCAGCGCTCACAACAGCTGCCGCCGCCGTGCAGCTACTCCCACCGAGGAGTACACGCGAGCTATTTCACTGTCGGAAACACTTCGGTACGCCGACATGGAACCATACATGCACAGACGTCATCCAGCCACACAGATCAACACAGTTGACTACTCAGTCAAGTGAGTAGGTGCGTGTCTAGCTCGCACTCCAGCAGCAGCAGCAGCAGGATGAGACGCTTCTCTCAGAAGGAACAGTGACGTCGTGAGAGCCGGCTCCACAGAGCTCAAGTTTGTCCTTGTGCATCTCCGTCTCGCCACATCATAGTGGTGGCAGGCCAACAAAGGCTTTTATACTGCAGTGAGCTGCGCAACAAAAGCTACACAAACACGCTGATAGCGTTTTGTTGACGGAGAGGAAAAAAAGGAGATTGAGAAAAGCAGAGAAAAGGCTGAGGAAGGAAGAGGAAGGGGACAATTATGAAGAGGAAAAGGCACCATGACAATGCCTGTGCTGTCTGTTTGAGAGAGAGAGAGAGAGAGAGAGAGAGAGAGAGAGAGAGAGAGAGAGAGCACGCTGAATAAAGAGGAGGACAGGGAGATTGGTTGCACCTGAGCTCAGAGACAGACGGGCAGCCAGAGATGAATCCAGCGCACAGAGAAATGAAGGGAAAGAGAGGCTGTGTGGGCCACGTCGAGATGGATGAATGGAGGGAAGGGGGATGTTGTGTCACCTGGTAGAGAGAGCTGTCTAGCTCCAGCCAGACCCGAGATTTAGGAGCAGTCAGCTGCAGAAAAGAGAAATAAGAGACCCGAAGAAGAAACCACTTGTTTGTCTGTTTTCCCCCCCTTCGCAAGTGAAAAACAGAGGAGAATTGAGGCGACAACTGCCACTTAACAACATCACCACGCTCCCTTATCTGAACAAACAAGCTGAATGCGAATGTCCCACTTTGTGTGCAACATCTCCGCGTGTTGAAAATCAAATAATTCAGCCATGTGGGTCACACTTAATATGATAAAAAGCTGTGTTGTGGTGTTGCATGCTGTAATGTAGCCCCGTGCACACTGAAGGATTGATTAAGCACTCGGGAAGTCTTCATCTGTCTTCCTCTTTATCACTTCCTTCCTCTTTTCATCTGGTCCCTTTTTTTCCTGATGTCCTGTCTCTCTTACTGCAGTGTTATAGTCTCAAAAGGCAGATTGTTAGAACCAGCAATGAAGGGATTGTGCTGTGCAACAGAAATAAATGCCCCCCGGGGAATGATTCGTCTTGTTCTCGTCTGGCGGACTCCGTTGCTCATCCGGGGAGCTACTGAGCATGTGCGAGACAAGACAGCACAATGGAGATTTATCTATCTGCCTCTCCATATGCCAGGTGTCTAATTCACAGGCTTAATTCAAGAGTGGAGAAATAATGTAAACACTTTAAAGCTCAAATTCTGTTTCTCTCTTGCAACTCTCCTAAAAACTCCCCTTAAATATTAATAAAAATCTACTAAAAACATACATCCTGATTCACTATTTAGGTGTGAAGTGGTTTTCTTACCAGTGTTCATGATTGCCAGTGTGATTATGTGTGTTTGCGCGTGTGTTTATATCCCAGACCACACCACGGGATCAATCCTTCTCTTTGCAGATGTGATCAATGAGGATTCTCTGCCTCTCTCCCTCCGTCACTATCCGTCTCCCACTTTCTCTGTTCATCTTTCTCCTCTTCCTCTCCTACAGGTCTTATCACTCACAAACACTCATTTCTTTTCCCTGCTACGGTTTGGCAGGCGCAAACAAACAGGCAAGAAAGCAAGTAAACAAATATAGGCATCTTCAGGAGGAGCAGCAACGAGTCCACACTGTTAACAATCGGTACGGACAGATGTAGCATCAGCTGGACTTCTTTAAGCTGCACTGACACCGGTGTGATCTCAACGAGGAATGAAATGAGGAGCGGGCGGCCTGCGAAACACAGCCCCCGGCCTGTACAAGTGCCTCATCCTGCAAAATGGTAAAGAGTGGTTTTTGTGTGTCTGATTGATGATCAGCGGGTTCAAGGTGGGAGTTTGGAGGTGATGTTTTCCCATCCACACCCCACTATCACGAGTAGTTCCAGCTGTCCTACACCTCTCTACCTCCCTCCCTTCCCCTGTCTGGGTGACAACAGGCAAGCCAACAGGCATTTCCATCACCAGATTGCCAAACCACTGGACCATCTACGCTACAACACCCAAGGTGACCTTTAACAAAATAGGAAATAGTGTATAGCTGAAGGGGGAGGGGTAGAAGGGACTGTGGAAACACACAAGCTTGAATGTTGCAGTGTCAGATTGAATTGTGATAGATTTTTTTTTCCTTGTGCTGCCCCATGCTTTAGCACTTCACCAGCTGGCTTTTTTTTTCTTTTCCTTTAAAGTATAACCTGCGCTGTGTGAATTTCTGGTGTGCCGAATTCAGCAGTCACATGCACATGGATATTTTCCTGGTCTGGTTTCCTGTCCCTGAATTCTGCAACCGCTTAGAGGCCAACAAATCTAACCCAGCTAAATTTCAAAACACGCATTTTACCCTTTGTTAACCTTATAACGTGTTGAGTAGGCAGGCGTCAAATAGAACATGATGTATAGAGGTCTCCGACCCCGTCGCTCGCATCTGTAATAGATCACAGGGCGACATGCAGTCGAGGTATTTTAAGCTAGAAACTCACACAAATGAAACCGCGCTCACACCAGTGTAGCTAAGTATATATGCAGAAACCACTCCAAAGCACCAGGGTTTATATTTGTAGATTAGAGGAATCATTGTAAACTCTTCTGAAAGTTTATGAGAGTTTCCTCTTTAGGTATACTCCCAAAGCTGCTGAGAGCAACTATTAGTAAAGAATAAACAAGAACTCACAAGCAAAGGGAAAGGCCCTTCTGGCATGAATGACATTATGCTTTGTGAATTCATTTCCTACTGATGTGCGGAGTGACTGACTGACAGGCCACTGCTATATGTCATAGGCTGTAGATAGAAGATGAATGTAGCCACCATGCCGTTACACATTGATATGGCATTTGGCCAGCGCCATTTCAACTGAAATGTGGACCATGTTTGGAAAAGAAGACTGAGCTAAAGCTAATGCTAGCTAGCTTGGCTATAAGTGATTCCCTGTGATATTAATTACATGATAGTTTTGGATTGGAAAAAACACTTAAAATGTACTAATCAGAGAAAAACGGCAGCTGATTCCTTAAAATGTCCTTCTTTATCTGCTCTGTCATCTATTTTAATCCAAATGGGGACATAATTCCCACAATTAGCATCTTTCACAATAGTCAAAGTTGGGGCTTTCTTTTTTTAATGTCTTCTTGTTTGCAGCTACAGACAGTGTAAAAAAATGGATGTAACCACGAGGTCGTCACCCACCAGTCTCTCAAGTCCCGTTTTGAAGCCTCAAGTTGAACAATTCAAAATGTGACAGGGAAGGGCGGGTCTGTCTGCGAAACCGCATGCTCATTGGCTACAAACTTGTGATTGGCAACTTTAATTTTATTCAGTTTGATCCAAAATGAGTGACTGAGCCCATATACTGAGCAGGAAAGCTTTTACAGAGTCACGACAGAAAGAAAACAGAGCCTTCTGCTGTGGGTTTACATTCACGTGACCATGTGACCTTAACTTGTCGGCCATTTTGGATGTAAAAATCATATGGCCTCAAGTGACGCAGTCACGCAGGCCAAGACTCCGCAGCCATCTGCGAATTTGCAATTGATTTCACGCAGCAAGAGCTAGAAACCTCTGCGAACCACTACTAATAATTTTTCCCTAGCAACCACTGGCTCCATCACGTCCAATATGGCGAACCACCCTTGAGGAATGTGCGCATGATGTCACATAGGTACAGAGGTGTTTTTGCAACCACTTCGAGTGGGCTTTAGCTTCCAGCCCAGAAGTTGTGTCCATATTTTACTCCATCTATGATTCCAACTTGCAGGGTCACCCCGTGTTGGTCATTAGAAGGAATTCAGGCTTACTCATCACTTTCACAACAGCTTATTCAAACCTAAGGCGGCTTCTTGTTTTTAAACTACAGTGTATTCTGTGTGCTTCAGAGGATACATTTTTAATATTACACAAAACTAAAATGATCCTGTAAGTTAACAGAACAGTTGCACCTGGAAATCCAGGGATGTCCCGGACGACTTTTAATGCAACCGGTGCTGCTGTTCACTTTTTATACTGTCAGGTAAAATTGAGTCTGATGAGCATTAAGAATTCTGACAGATGGCAGAGATATTTAGCAGCACTGGAAACATGTTTTAGTAGCAAAACGGCTGTTCAAAACAGCATTTTCGGTGATGCAGCCCCAAATTAATCATTAATGTGACTCTCCACCATCGAAATATTTTTTCTTAATAGATTATGACTCTATTTTTGGAAGAATTGTGCAGAAAAGGCAAATTGCCTCTCGGCTTCTTGAAGTTAAGATCTACTTTTACTGCTAAAATGTTGTTTTTAATCATTTTCAGTCCAAAAATGTTGGGTGGATGTACCTTTAATTTTTTTGGAGCTTCTCCTAGCAATAGGCAATAGGAGCTACTGAGAGGTAAACACAGATACAGTTAAATATCAACATATGTGGCAATACTGACATTTACAATGAGTGTCTACAAAGCAGTTTGGAGATTGTGAATTGATTGACCTTTGCAGATCTTTACAGACCACTAAAGTATACCTAGAGGGGAAGTTCATTATTAGCCTGTCATCTGAACATGCCCCACCTTTTCTTCACTTACACACACTTACTCTTTGTCCATTGTATCTCCAATTCTTACATCAGGTGATTATTTGAAGACAAAAAAAAAATACTGCATGGGCTGTTTAGCACCACCAAGCACAAACAAGTGTGAGGGAAACAATGCACAAGGAAGAATAGTGCATTTGTCATGTCACGCCTGTGATACAAGTTAAAATGAATAATAGGGGCATTATGTGTTTCTCTGTATGTGCCGTGGTTGCTAGAAGGACATTTATTTCTTTCTCGTTGTGCTCACACCTTCCTCAAAATGTAAATGACCCAGATTCTACCGGCAGTTTTTTCCCCACAGTCCCCAAACTAGCAAGTCGGAAGAAAAAGCAAGAGATGCTGTACTTGTTTGTATGTATGCGTGTTATCAGAGCCCATGGGTCTCTCTCTGTTCGCCTCCTCCAGAGCTGCAGTCTTTATCGCAGACAGCCTTGCCTCGACAGTCACCAGCTCCGACTTGCGTTCCCGCGGCTTTGGCCCTCGAGGCAAGCCGTGAAAAGCTGCAGGGGCCCTACAGAGGGCCCGATTGTTTCCAGCAGCATACTTTCATTCGAGAACCCAAGGCACTCTCAGAGCTCATTGTGAGTGAGCTAACAGCCTCTCTTCAAAAGGGCCTAAACGCATGTTCATTAATTATCTGGATCCTTGTTAATTGGATTAATTGTTGAATAGAAACCGTGTTATTAAAAATGACGAAAACACAAGGGCAGGGGGAGCAAAAGGGGGGGATTAATATCGTTTCTGTTTACTCTCGGGCTGTCAGAAGACACAAGCATGCATGGGCACACACACAAACACACACACTTAGGTATGCTATTGCTGCGCCTCTCTCAGTTCTTCTAACTCTCTGTTGCTATTTCACACACATATATACTCACGCACACACACGTATGTGACCCATCTCAGAAGAATGAGCGCTAGGCAAGGTGCAAATTACCATGCACACCGTTGGTGATAAGAACTAAACCCATTTTCAAAGCTCAGAATAAATGCCAGATTCTTTTTGATGCAAGAAGACTATGACTTTTTCCATCGCTTATATTCAAAGAATAAGGCAGGAGGAGGGAAAAAAGAGAAACATAAAGTCAACACCGTGAACAATTTAGCTATCTCCAAGTCACATGAAAAATTGGGTTTCTCGTTCCCTCTGCCTATCTGCTTAGTCTTATCCGCTGAAATCACTTATCAGCGTTTGACTTCAAGGGATGTTTTATCATCTGGGGTTTAAGATAGCCCTATGATAATGCAGACCATTTGGACGACGGGACTAATATTACATATGCTGTGTAATTGGTGGCGGTGTAAGTGACGAGCCTTTATGCAAAAGCGTTACTATCTGAGTTTCCCTGGTCACTGGTTGAAATTATGATCAAATAGTTAATTCCAGACACTTCAAGTATAGAGTTTTGGATCCTAAAGTCTTTGTGATGTATAATAGGTAGTTCAAAAAAATCTGAAGCAGGATTTTGCCTCTTCTGAGTTCAGTTTGTCTGAGCTGAAGCACAGTAATTATAGCAATAATGTATGTAGCTATATCCACGAATGTGTTGCACCAGTTGTTAGGGCAACCATATCTGTCCTCCTGCTTTGACAGGAAGCCTCCTGTGGCATCCTCCTCTCCTAACTGCCCTCGTCTAGGGCTGAACGGCTGGTTTCACATGTTTTACTAGTTTTTATTTCTTTCGATTTTGAGCATGCATTTTGGATGTAGTCCTGGCATCATACTCAGCGGTTTAATATTGTCTACAGTGTGTCTTTTTCCTGTCTCCTTCCCCTCATGCTCAACAGGTCGCAGCAGATGGCTGCCCCTCCCTGAGCCTGGTTTTACCACAGGTGTCTTCCTGTTAAAAGGCAGTTTTTCCTTCCTACTGTTGCCAAGTGTTCGCACATGGGGTGTTGTTGAATTGTTGGGGTTTTTTCTGTATTGTTACTAGGTCTTTACCCTAAAATATGAAGGGCCTTGAGGCGACTGATATTGTGATTTGGCGATACTATAAAAAATAAATAAATGAATAAACGAGTCCTTTGGGGTTCTGACACTGAGATACAGGAGGTTTCTGTGGATCCTGTGAGTTTTACAGAGGAGCCTCTGTGGATCCTGAATTGGATTTGGATGTGTGTGCACAATATCTTGCTAGGGGAGCCCATCGTTAGCAGATGGAATTGCAATGGGACCAATGTGTGCATTTGTTATATATTCAAGAAAGATCCACGTGATTGCCAGTAACCAAGGTTTCCCAACAGAACGTTGCACGACAGCGAGATGATCAATGCTGTCTGCTTCACATCTCAGTGGCTTTAATGATTTGGCTGATTGGTATGTTATGTGTGGCATATGTTTTTCGAGCTAATAATACTGCGGGACAATGTTAGTCCAAGCACATCACCACATGTAGTTAGTGTTGTTTGATCAGTTTATTGGACATGCTGCACTGATTCTAATACCTTGGACCTGATTGTTTGTCTTCCATTGCAACACAGTGGCGACAAAGTAAAGCCAGCAGGCTATGATGCAGCTGTTTAAGCACCCACTGTAGGGACTTTCTTTCTTTTTTTTCATACAAAAACCCAAGTGGGTGAGCAACAAGCGGACAAATCAAATGCCCGCCAAGGGCATGGATCAGACATAGCTGGGTGCCTCTTAACCAACAGCTGTTAAAATTGCACCAGTTGTGGTTTATTTTTACACAAAGTCAGATGTGAGTAAGTTGAGGTAGCTGGTTGCATGTGTACATTTCATCGATCGAGTATTTTAATCTTCAAAGGACATGTTGAAAGGTTCTCCCAAGGACAGGACAATGAAAAGTCTCTATTGATTACCGGAGCATTGATCAATCAGTCCCAGACGGATAACAAGATGTACAAGTCTTGAGTAACAATAGGCATGTTGTAGCATATGGACTGCAAGTTTGATCTTTATTTCATATTTTAGCATGCCAGAGTGGAGCCCACTCATGAAATCCACAATCATCCTGATTCGTAGGTTGGTCTTGGCAAGTGTACAGCCTCTGCCGCACACAAACCCTGTGCATGAAGCACTCAACCCACGTATGACTTTTCAAATCAGCTGACTACTCCATAGATTAGGAGACCCATACACGTCATTACTGAGACCTGGAATCACACCAGGGCCTTGTACAGTCTGAATGACAAGCAGGGCTGAGGTTTTGACACAATATGGATGTCCTTGTTCAACATAAAAGATTTCTTTGTTCTTTCTTCGAATTAAAAAGTTAATGCAATCACAGTAATGAGAACAGCTGAGCGACTTAATGGCTGAAAGTGCTCCACATTTCGAGACTCTGGAGACAGTTATTCTGCTGTTCTATACTTACTTACAACTTATATCTCTAGGGGGTGAAAATTGAATTATGAAAGCATTTCTTTACTGGGTGTTGTATAGGTCTCCTAATAATGACATATTTTATTTGGAAGGTGAAGAAATATGTTATTGATATCCCTTTGTAGGAATTATAATGGTATCCAGGCTTCTGGTAGCTTCCCTCCAGGTCTCAGCCGCTATAGGCTGTATAGGCACATTTATTCTTGTTTCCATCAGGATACTACAAATCCATGCATACACAAAAATCTGATCATAAACAAGATCTTAGGTGAATGTATTACTGTAACTGATGTTTGTTCTTTGGGCCTAAAATGAAGCAATTCCATTGCATGAACCTTTGACACACATATGAGTAATGCTGTGGTATGACAGTTATGAACTCAGTTATGGCAGTGTCAGGCTATTAAGGAACAAAGACTGAGAGACTAAGATTAAATCTGGAAAATGTTGCTGTTAGTTTGGGGGAAGGAGGAGGTAAATGTGTGCTATTCTGTTGACAACATATTAGAGGCATTATGTGCATTCCTGCGCACTGCGTCTCATTGGCTACATTCCACGCCCGTCATTCCACTAACCACTCGGCTCCGCCCATGTAGCTCGTATCTGAGGAATGATTGGTTACTCTGTAAAGCAAGATGTCCAATGAGCGTTAAGGAGGACGGACCCTTTCCGGTGGAACAGGCTCTCGCGCCTACAGTGGTGGAATCGAACGTCCCCGAGCGCACACGGCGTAGAGGAGAGTACAGCGCACGAGTCTCTGGAAGGGAGATAACGGTTTCTTTTTTTTGTCCCCCCTCTCCACTCAAACAACAAGAACAAACCAAACCTGATTTTAGGGGGGTCTCACAGAGTCTTCTGATCATCAGGAGGAGGAAAGCGAGGAGCCGCAAGTTTTTTTTTCTTTTTTCGTTTTTTTCTCTTTTCCTTAAAAGAGGATTCTGTTCTTCGCGGTGGTTTGTTCTCCGCTCTCGCCGCAAAGATGATGGTCGGAGAGGTCGAAGTGAAGGAGCGACCGAGGCCGAGTCCCGACTATTTAATGCAATTATTGAACGAGAAGAAGCTCATGACCAGTTTGCCAAATCTCTGCGGCATCTTCACACACCTAGAGAGGCTTCTGGATGAAGGTAAGTGGCCTTGTGGAGAGACACCCCCTCGTTGGAGGGGTGGGGGAGTGGGTTGAAGCATGACCACGGTGCAGTCCGGTGTCGGCACGGCTTCGCTGGGCATCGCTGCCGCAAATCGCTGGCGAAACCCGGGGTTACACTAGCAGAGGGCACCCCGATATTCCGAGCGGTGGAAGGCGTAGAGTACCAGCAACTTCCAGTGAGAATTGCCCCATAATACAACCCAAGAAACGCAGTAGTATCCTACTGGAGCGAGTTTGTTTCACCCCGAGCTCGCAGAGAGTCCACGGAGTTTTCTGCTACTCTCTTGACTTTGTGATAACGAGATGAAAACTTTCTCTTACTTAAGAAATAAAAAAAAAAAAACGCACACCATTGTCATGTTGTCAGACCTGTTCACGAGCAAGCAAAAAAAGATATAAAAAAATAAAAGCACACGTTAGGTTATACAAATGCTGTTTTCCGATTAAAAACAAATCTCCGGGGCCCTGGTTCCACATGTTCCATACAGCAGTTTAGCCGCTCGAGTTAGCAACATTTTCAGCTAGCCTGTCTGGGTGTCTGCTGAACTCTTCAAGAACCAGGCAGTGGCGTTAACTTGGCCACGTATGTAATAAACAGACAGCCATTGCTGTGCTTAACACAGCTATAAACACACGTTGGTGGGGTTTTGGGTTTGCTTGTGTTCCTCTCTTTTTGCTCCGAGGGTCGTGTTAGTTGTTGCCCAGCGGCCGAGTCTAACAGCACGGCGGAATGTGTCTGCTTGTTGCCCTAACAATGGCCACTGAGTTGCTACTGGGAGGGGGGCGGGGGGTACTCGGAAGATTATTTCAGTCGTCTAACTTTTTCATTAAACGCGGCACCGCTGTATTTCTCCCTCTTCTCTTGGGTACTACAGCGTTTGTTTTAAAACCTAGAGGGGGGCTCGTCTGTATTTCCTTCTGC
>VURO01020813.1:19647-30265 GCA_015108175.1 Pelvicachromis taeniatus
AACCAGTCAAGCTTGCCCTACCAAAACTGCGTCGCCCTTTTTTTTTTGTCGGCGGCGCCGTCCAGGCTGGATTTGTCAGCCGGCATTTGTTTCTTGCGCTCTGTCTCTGATTTTGGCACCCCCTGTGGCTTTGATAACCCGGGATTGTTTGCCGTTTATGTTGATAGTATCATTATCATAAGCTGGTCTAAGCGGAAGGTTGGACCTGTGCTTTATGTAACTGAGCTGGGGACACTAGAGAGCGCCACAGCCCCCTGGCAGACTGTCCCCATGCGTTTTGTTAGTAGCTTGAGATCGGACATCACGGTGAATTTAAAAATAAGATTACCCCGTAAGCTATAGCATGAACGGGCTATTTCTTAAGAGGAAAGAGGACCTGAAAGTAGCGCATGCCTATGAGTTTCGGTAACATGTCTCGATGAGTAGGCTCTGTAGTATGTAGTTGCTAAACCGGTCTGCAAAGATTTTTTCGCCGTCTTGATGGGCGATAAACAAGACACTAGAGGCAAACGCGGAGCTGTTTACTTCGCACCACTACGAAACTAAAGCTTGCATAACGCTAAAAGTATGTGCATTGAATTTAAGTTTAAGCATGGGTGCTGCTTTGGTGCAGTAAATAGTGAAGTCCTCTCATTTGCCTATAGGACATTTTTGTAGTGCTTTTTTTCTAGGAGAAAATTGTATTTCATCTTTTCTATTTAGTTTGAGGCGTGCAAAAGTCTCTTATGTATGAGACAGAAAATCTGCAGCTCTGAAATGCACACGTCTTTTTTGTTTTTAATGATTTCGGCTTCCAAATCTCCACACCCCATAAATACTTAACAAAACTGATGAAATATCTTGCACTTTTATTGTAGTCATTTGGGACTGCTGGGTGTGCTGGTGTTTTCATTTGAGGGAGAGTTAGGAAGCAAATGTGTTCTCCTGTTTTTTTTCTTTTTTTTCTCTCATCCACACTGTTAACGGGTCAGCCCTGCTGCTTTTGGTAAACTTTTGATTTAACCCCTCAAAAAGAAAGAACCTTTAGACTCCATACAGATAATGCATTTCCGTGGTATTGACTTTTTATACATGGGTCCAACTAAAATGTATCTGTTTGCAGCTCAGGAATACTAAAAAGGCTGCGCTGATAAAGGTTCCCAGTTGTGTTCATTAAACGGACTCTTAACTCAAGGAGGAGTTGCATAAAAATTGCATTTGGTTTCTGCAAGTGAGGCGCTCTGGTCTGATGTTTCGTTGCAGCGCTCCGCTGTTAAAAAAAAACGTACAAAACAAGCCAGTCCTCTGGTGTTTAAGAAATCACTTGTAACTTCCCAGTCACGCTCCCCTAAAAGGCACATATGATGTTTTCAAGGGTTTCCACGGCAGCAGCCCAAACTTTACCCTGCTGCTAAAAGTTGCATGTGTGTGTCAGATGAAGGTAGTGAAGGCCAGTTTGACTGACTGCCTGGTTTCTTCTGTTGTTTGGTTTCATCTCCCTGACGGGGCCAAAACTCTGATGTGGTATTTGGAGCAGACTTCCACTTGGTCCCCTGTCCCCTACTTTATTGTAAGCAGGCCCCACCACATCTAGAATTAGGCTTGTTTATGTTGCGTTTCGTGTGATTGGTGGACTGTGCTGTTAGATTTCTGCTCCCCGAGAAGTTCAGAGAAGTAGTACAGAGTTGCGATTTAAAAAAAGAAAACATTTTTTTAATGGTGGTTGGTAGTTGACATTTGGGTTGTACAGATAGCATCAGTCTTTCTTTTCTAGTCAGACTGGATAGACTGAGGTCTGCCTTGTGTTTGACTTATGTTGTTACTTAGGTATGTTGTTTTCCCCACGGAGTGTGCTGCATGCCTCTGATACCTCAGCCACTTCTTGCACATTGAAGGTGTCCCGTGAAGGCAATGGCAGTGCTAATTTGTTGACAAAGCTTTACATTAGTCTCGGAGGTTTTCGTGTATTGTTTAAGACAAATTCCCCCAGGATGGGCTTTGCTTTCAGAGTCTGTTTTGGGGGCTTAAACCCGAGTGAACAGCTTAAATACCTTCCTTTGTCAGATTTAAGTGCTGCTAATGAGAGCAAAAATATAACCAGTTGCGGTTGAATATTTTAAACTCCTAATTCCTCCCATCTCTCAGTGCACCCTTCCGACAGCTGCTCGTCTCCCCCAACCCTCCCGCCCAGCATTTTGTGCATGTCTACACAGCTGTTTCCATGTGCGCATGAAAGCCGACACCACCCTCCTGTGCGACCACCGCTCCCGCCCTGTTTTAGCAAGCCTGCATGCACGGACGACCCTGTTACTTTCCCAGCATGCATGTTGTCCCTCAAGGTCACTCTGGCCGATTGACGTGCCCCTCTTTTTGAAACCCCCTTGCGTTGCAGTTGTTCATCTCCCTGAGGTGACACCTGCTGTGGAGTTTTTTTATTTCTCTTTACGATCTGCCTGCCAACAAGCTGCTTCAAATTGCTATATTTTCTCTTGGTAGAAGGTGACAGATTGTATAACATCTAGAAATGTAGTCCTAGTAGTGAGTTGCAGGAAATTTTGAAGGCAAGATTTTTATTAGTTGCCATGAAGTCTGATGAGTGTCTGTGGGTGGGCAAAATAGTCAGATTTCGCAGCAATATATTTATTCTGAGCTCCCGTTATGATAAAATGAGAATGAGGAAATGTAGTCAGATTACTCCACAGATATTAAAAATTGGTCAGTTTTGCAAAGACGTATAAAGTTTAAAACTAACAGCAGCTGTGCAGCAGAGCTGCTCAGCGCTTTAGACAAAGGCATGTTGTAAAATGGGAGCAATGAGATTCACATGCTAGCTTCTGTTTCAGTTCCAAACCCACAGTTTAGAAATGGCTAACATTAGTGGTCTTACTTTCATTTTGTGTAACAGGACCGGGCACCAGCAAAGAGAAATTACACATGCATTAGCTTGGTGGGAATAACATTGTACTCCCTCTTATTATTTTGTTATTGTTGCCCATCTGCTCTTACTGTTTTTCTTTATAATTGCAATATGTAAACATTAGCAGTTGCTAGTGGTGCTGTTTTCTTTGTTTTGTGCAGGCCTTTAGTCTTATTTTAATAAGCTGTTTTTGAGTCACCATTTGTCTTGAGTGGCGAGTAAACTAATACGTTGATGGAGTAAATCATCCATTAGCCTCCAAGATAGAAATTCTGCATTTTGGGCTATGTTACCCAGCCTTAGTAATGTGCCCATTTTTGTGGTTTATTGCAATAATGGATTAAAAGTGCAATTGTGCGGTGAAGCCACGTGGTGCAATGTGCCACTTGTTCCTAGCTACAGCTTTCCCCTTTGCATAGAGTTTTAGTGTCTGCTTGTTTATTTTTGTGTGTCACGTTTTAACAGGACATTCCTGGGAGAGCTGTCAGCGTTCTGGAGGACAAACAGTCTGCTGTCCACTGTGGTGCATTTGTGGGGAATTGGTCTTTGGGGAACAGCTGTTTAGTGAACAGATTGTGATAAATGGGAGACTGCTGGAAGTCTGAATTCTGTTCTCTACCTGACGTCCCACATTTCTGTCAGTCTTTCGTGTATCGCAGTCCCCCCTCTCCTCCCTCGTATGCCTGGGTCTGCCATTGCTGCACTGCCCTCCCAGTGTAGCTTGACCCTTGGCGTTCCTCGGCACAGGGCTGGACCTGCAGTAACCTCTGACATGCAATCAATTTAGCAGCTAACAAGATTGAGCACAGCTCGCAAAGTGAGATAGTGCTCAGAGCTGTAAGGGAACACAGATAAAGACTGACAGGAAAAGAAAATTGAGGGGTGTTAGGCCAAGGCTGTTATTGCAAGCAGAAACCTGTTAAATTCCCTGGAGCTGAATCCAATAACTATTTTGATTGCTGAATAAGTGATTATGATTATTGGTTATTTTGCATTTGAGTCACACAATGCCTCTTATGTAGCAAACATTAGTAGCGGCAGCTTTTCTTTCTTGCAAGCGTGCATCCAGACACGTGTACAGTAGTTATATTGCTCCATTTGTGTAGTTATTTACTAGTTATTTACTAGTTTACTGCAGTTGTCATGCATCTGGTCATTTTCTACAAAGTGCAACAGGACCACAAAGATTTCTGTCACAGAGAAAGCGAGAATGAAAGAAGCGGCAGCGTCCATCGGGGCAGCAGCTCCGGCTAGCGGCAGGAAGTGTTGGAACATGATAGTTCCATCAGTTCCCTTGTGTCGTATGTTAACAAAACAAAAAATAATCTGAACCAAGCACCATGTTAGATACCAGCTAGCGAGGGCAGTAATGTTTGAACTTTTAACTTCTTGTTTTAACTTCTCATATATAGAAATGATCTAGAAATGTACCACAAAAGCGTTTCATTAAACCAAAACCAGTGTTCCTCCAGTTCTCATGTGCTGAGATCAGCAGTGAACTTCCAGCAAACATCTTGTGACTTTGAGAAGTGCTGTTATATGTGGGTTTTTTCTAGCATATGAATATTTTTTTTTCTTTCTTTTTTTAAAAAACCCTTTCAACCAAGGGAAAAACTAAATGAGTGTTTAAAAAGTATGTTTAACCAGCATTTATTCCAGAAATATCACTGTTTTTAGTAAAGTAACACAGACTCATTCCCTTAACTACATTTGGCCCAATCGTGCTTGCTGTACATGTGTTTTCACCCACCCCTTCCCCAAAGTCTGATTTTGAGACAGTAGAGTAGAGAATCATACCTAATGTGCCACAAACTGTGCATATATACGATTGTGCATGCACATCAGGTAGACACACTTGTGGGCCTCACTCTGGGCCTAATGTGGTTCTTTGTACACTGTCTCCCCTCCCTGGTAATAAATTAGGTGGTGGCATAAGTCTGGCAGGGTGACGTGGAGGGTTTGTAGAAGGAAACAGCATTTGCTTGACACTCTTTCTTGTGTTGTACCTCAGCCTACCCCCACCTCAGCTTCTGTCCCTGTTCTGACTCAGCCCTGGAGCCATCTTGCTCCCCTGGCGCTGCTCTCGCCCCGACAAAGCCACTCCCACCCCGTGGATGCCGTATGATAAAGTCATCCACTGACAGTTCCAGGCTCTTATCTCAGGCCTCAATCCCGTGAGTGCTGGGGACTCCTTATCAGCGATTCCTCTGCCTGGCCTCCTGTCTTCGTGCCCTGCCCCAACTGCCTGGCTGATTATCAGGCTTGTGTCGCCAAGACTAAGTGTCTTTTCTTATGATGCCGCTGGCTGTTAGGCCACACATGGCTGCAGGCAGTTTTATCTCTCTTTATTTTTCCCCTAAAAGCAGAACCATTGCATCAGAATGAGCAATAAGAGAATAAGGTAACCAGATGGACAGGAAATCTTCCTGGAAAATGGTGGTTCTTGTTAAAGTGGGAGTCATACTTGTTTCTGTGTTTCATTAGATCATGACAAGCAGGATTAAAGCGGAAGATGAACCGAGGGATGTTGTAATCTTACAACAGCTCCCTGACACAGACTTGTTCAGTAAATTGGGTTACTTGTTCCCGTCTCTAAAACTAGAGCTCCACCATTGCGTTTGACCCAAGTTTTGTCAGCTTTTACAATCTGCTGTCTTTAATTTTTGTGTCTGATGGAAAAACCTATTCGCCTGGTTCAGACAGGAAAGTGCTATAAGAGGGGGAGTCGGTGGTTTGTTTTCCTTCAGACAGGCACAGGGAGGGAGGGAGAGCTGTTTTCTTGCTGTGGTGACAAGCTCTGTTTTTGTTTAGTTTTTTTCCAGACCCACAGAGGTGAGTCTGTTGCTCAGTTTTTTTTTGTTTTTTTTTGGTTATTTCAGATTACATAATGAATCACCCCTTATCTAGTTCTTCTGTTGCACATTTATATGAATACGCAACTTGCGCTATATTTCTCAGTTACAGAAGTATGGGCCCCACCCTGGTACATTCTTTGCATGCCTCAAACAGCTCTCCCACTGGCCTCAGTCTCAGAAGTCCATCTCATTTTCCCTCTCTTTCCCCTTTCCCTCTCTGTTTTTTAAGTCTGAACTGTCCTAACACATACACTGGTTATAATTGACCAGCACCATTTCCTGTTTTCGTCCCCTATTTTTATCATAAAAGGACATGAGGGGAAAAAAATGCGAGCTGAATGCTCACTCTGTTCCTGTCTCACTCGCCCACCGATCTGCATTCATTTTCTTTCTCCTTTCAGAGGAGGAATGGCAAAGCGAGCATTGGCAGCCAGCTCAGGAATTTCACCGGGAGCACAGTCAGAACACTTAACCTCCAGCCTGGTGTTTGTTTTCCCCATACTTGCTCTCATAGAGTGTTTTAGCTGGGCTTAATGCGAATGCCACCATGACACGTAGAAATTACTCCTTTGCTTTAAATGCCTGGAAATGTTCGATGAATAATTTTGTCTTTGGCTCTGTGGAATTTTTTTCCCTAACAGCCAGCAACAGGAAACTTGATTCAACGTCTGTGGAAATATCACAGTGCAGAAACGTTCTTTCTTACTCACCCTGTTTAGCTTTGTAACATTTCTATAACCTCATATAACCCCTGTTGCCCAAAGCGTCCTCTGGCCCTGTCCTATTCATAACACCCAGCGTTAAATCAGTCTGCCTGTGGTTTTCAGCCTTTGCAGGGGTTTCTAACTAGTCGCAGGCTGGCTGATGAATCTGAGATGAATAATTTAACTGTTCCTCAGCAGCCCTTGTTGTTTCTGTGAAGCTTGGCAAGAGCAGGCGGTGCTGCCATAACCTCCTGTAGGGGCCAAAGAAAGTGAAGTGGGAAGAGGCAGTGAGATCACTACTGAGCATTTTGCCACCGTGCTTTCAACACGTTTTCCGTCCTTGCATTTCAAAAGCCATACTCTACTATTCACAGTACTGTGTGTTGCTTGTTGGTTGTGTCATTGTGCAACGTGCTGTAAAAATTTCACTGTAAATTGCATAATTTTGTGAAATGATGCCTTTAGCCTGTATACTGCGCCATTTGCTTCAAAGCCAACTCTTAATCTGGCATCTGCGCTGCCGCCTTAAAGCTGCAGTTTTTATATATTGTTGGGCTTTCGCCAGAGTTATTATGGTTTCTGTACTTTTCACCCGTTTTTAATTTTTTAATTTCAAATGTGTCATAGTCTTAAAGACATTTGTAAACAAGCTTTCCAGCGTCCAGTTTCACAAGACGGAGATTGCGACGTTGTTTGATGTGTCCTTCACAGAGTTTTTTTTTGGTTTGGGAGCTCTAATTACACAATGATGCAGAATTTTGCGAGTTGTGTTTTGTTTGTGTTTTTACCCAGGGCAGTCGGCTTTTCATCTCGAATGCAGTCGATCTCTTGTAAAGACGCTCGCTGCATTGTTCTTTAGATGTTGTTGTCCCTTTAGATTTCTCTGGTCCTGCTTTGAACAGAATTGACAGTTCTGAGAAAGAAAAAACAAACCGGTGCCAGAAATAATGTCAACATTGTTCCAAACAATTGTAAATATAATAAATATTTTTGGGGTGTTGTTTAAAGTCACAAACCCCCACAAAAAACGTTGAGTTCATCTTGTAGAAATCGCCTCAATGTTAAGTATTTCACATTCACGCAGGCTGCTCTTAAATGCTTACACAGTGGGTAAAGGCTTTGATATTATGTTATGAGTACTAAATTACTTCATTTTGAAACAGGAGATGCCTTTGACATATTTAGCTTTTTACCAATTACAAAGATAGTTCTAAAGATTGCGAAACTGGTTTTGTCACATGCAGTGTGTCAAGTGTAAAACAGAAACATGGCAGCAGAGTGAAGATGGTTGTCCTCAATCAAATCATGCAGCTGTTTATTGTAGGCATAGATGACATAGGCGTATGAATTCTCGTAGTGCTCTATGAAGCATCATTTATTTAGCAAGCATTCCAGTTTAAAGTGTTTCTATTACTAATACCAGGCAGCATTTGTCCCTCTAATCTAATAAAACAGCACGTTACCAGTAGCAGACCTGTAACATGCGGCGGGGAAAAGATTTTTATGTGGCATGAGATGGTCTTAAATTTTTGACAGGTTAGAGATTTGGGATCAGGTGGCATAAACAGTTGTTGTTTATTGTATTTAAATGCACATTTTACTACTTCCTATGAGGACAAATAAAAGCTAAAAATTGCTTTAATGCCCCTGAGTGATAGTCTTACAGTTTTACTGTTGTTACAGTGGTTTAAAAGTGTTACTTCAGCTTCTGTTCTGTCTGCTAATTATCTCTTGAGTTTTTCTATTTATTCATCCACAAATGGCTCATCTCTTTGTCAGCCATGGTTCTTGTGAGACTCGCGTGTTGACTTTTGTTAGCTTGAACCAATCAAAATGCGGTATGTTGTCTCAATATTAGGGCTGGGCAAAACGATTATTTTCCTAATCGATGAATCTAGCGATTAATTTTTCGATGCATCGATTAATCTAATGATATATGTTACTGCTAAGCAGTTTAAATTAGTTTGTCATTTACGGAGGTTGGGTGTTTATCTCTGTCTATGAGTGAGTGCATGTCTACGTGGGGGGTGTCTGGATGAATTAAAGGGTAAAAACCAGCGTTAGTAAAAAATTTGAAAACTTACGGTCGTTTTATGATAGGCCATTTCCACCTTACAAAGCCGGCAAACGACTGAATCACTTCCTCTTCGGTTAAAATATCCCCATACTGTAGAACTGCGTGTTCGCGGGGCGTGGTTTAAGTCGACATGTTACCGCTACTCGCTGCCGCCGTGTGGTTTTTTTTTGAAAGTGACAACGCATCGACGCTAATTTTTTTTTTTACATCGACGTATTTTACGCGTCGACGCAATCGATTACGTCAACGCGTTGTCCCAGCCCTACTCAATATGTGGGTCGGGGAGATGAGGGATAAAAGTGCTGTGCAGCCATACATTGAGTGGGACACCTGGTCACACTAATTGCAGGTAGCAATCTCTGTACTGTCCTTGTTGTTGTTGTTGTTGTTGTTGTTGTTGTTGTTGTTGTTGTTGTTGTTGTTCTCCTTCTTGTTTATAGTGATGGAGTTGTGTTGTCTTGGATAGAGGTGCACACATTTCTTTTACAAACAGCAGGCTTTTTTTTTTTCCCCCTCTGTAGATTTTTATGTCATTGTTCCTTCAACCTGTACAGCAGTGGTTCAGTTGATTGAACAGGGTTTACTCTGACTCAGTGACACAGTCACACATAGTAACTGTCTGGCCCAACTCCAATTACATGTGTTGCGCAGTTGTATTTTACAGTGGCTGTCTGCCCTGCAGTCTTCTGCTGTAATACAAAACACGGTTTGCTTAGCATAATTTATGCCCATGTGCAGCACATGCAGCCCACGGTGACAGTAGCAGCGCATGGACTAAGTTCTGTGACAGAAAGTGAATCAGTTTTGTGCCTGTTGTGTTTGTTTAGTGTTTGTTGCTGCTTGCCTGTTTGTGGCGAGGCTTAAGTCTGCCTATCCTTATCAGTGCATGGGTTGGGAGGAGATTACACAGCAGAAACAATAGGTGTTTTCCTATGATTAGGCTTTAATTGGCAAAACAAAGAGTCCCTGTCACACTTTGTGTAACATGGGAAAGACTGGCATAAAAAACATGGATAACTGGCAGGAAAGAATGCGTCGTCTATACGAAAGGGTTAGGGCATGAGCTTGTCCCCACTCAGTTGATTTATTGTGTTCGCTGAAAGCAAAAAAGGCGAGTTAGGCTGCCGAGTGCGAGGGAGGATGGTGAGTGTGATAAAGAACAGTGGGGGGAGACAGAGGATTCCTATGTGCTGTGAATGAGGTCATCTGGTTGGTTATGAAGAAGGTCACCAACCCCTCCCTCAGCTCCACACGCCACCCCTCTGTCTCCCCATTCCTCCCCTCAGCGAATGATGCACAATGGCTTTTTGTGCTTTAATGGGCCAGACTCACACACTGGGTCATTCCTGCCGGTTCACATAGAAGCACGCACACAAGTGCTATCTGTCAAAAAAGCCCACAGGATTGCAGTGCATTTTTACACTTCGTATTTACCACTTGTTTAATAATGTGACCTGGATGTACACTTTTTATAGCTGCTGGATACTGTTGGTGGTATCCCTGACACAATCTCATACATTACAAAGGCGAGCAGAAAAAAAGACCACCGTGGCAGATCAAATGTATTAGACAGTTGATATTATGTAACCAATTCTACTGAATAAGACAAACTATGAGTTCTGTAATTTGTAACACAAACTATTTGTACCACCAAAAACTGCACATTTGCAAAATTTCACCACCTACATAAAGCTAGCTAGCCAAGTGGCAGTCTGGGACTCTGTTGCTACATTCAGAAGCGCTGAAGACAGATGGAAGATGGAAAAAAAATAACAGAAAGGAGTCGGATCAGCTCTCAAATGAGACTCGTCATGTCTCATTCCTGGACAGGCTCCTTCTGTGCTTAACTGTCACTGCAGGCGGGGCACAGGCAGCTCCAGGTGAGGTCAGCATAACGAACATGTTACTCGAGGTTAAAAAACAAACTGGGTAGCCACCCTTCCACCAATGGAAAATCACCGGAACAGTGATTTAAACAAAAAAACAAAAGACAGCTGTTTTGATTTAAGTGCGGTTTAATTTGGATAAGATTAAAATGCTTTTTTTTTTTTTTTTTAACTTTAAAAATGATTAGAAATAACAGGAA
>VURO01020814.1:0-37927 GCA_015108175.1 Pelvicachromis taeniatus
ATATATTCACCAAATTTCACTAAATTGTGAAAATTTCTCAGTGGTTAACCAAAAACGTACATTTCACTTTTCAACTACATTCAGACAGAACAGAGACGTCCAACACTCGTTAATCAGAAACCACTGAAAACATCAGTGAACATTTGATGCTCGGTGGGATTTGATAAGGCACTGAGATTATAATGTTATTCATTTAAGGAACACTCGATAAAAATTAATGAATTAATAAAAAATAGCCATATTTCCCTCAGGGTCACACCAAAAAAATTCCCACATGCACACTGCACCACAAATGTAACTCTGAAAGAGATGAGCTACTCAGATGCCTCATTCTGGAAGAGCCCTCCCAAACCACTGTGACAGCTAGGGAGAATAATGTGGTACGGTAAAACTTGCGGGCAGCCTCTAAAAGGTTTTTCAAGGGCACAAGTGACAGCTCAACCAAACGCAGGCCTCTCAGCTAAAAATGTTAATGGTTAAGAAAGAGATGCGAGAAACTAGGATTCAAAGGAAGAGCAGCAAAGCAGAATCTATTGCTGTCTGACATATGGAGAAAAGCACCTGAAGGCTTTTTAGGACAATGTTGTATGCAGAAAGTAATAAAATGGCAAACTTTTAACCGTTTTCTTACAGGGCATATAATGTCAAGACTTCACATTATTATGTCAAGTCTGCTGCAAGAAATTCTAAAGAGCAGGCTAAAATTCTTTCACAGTGATGTCAAATACTGCCATCGTATTATGCAAAGCTCTGAGCTGCAGATGTGGCTACTAAAGTGCCGGGACCGGTTATTAGGTTTAAAAGGAGGCCGTTACTTTTCCACATGAGTGTTGTGTTCTTTTTTATTCTTACATAATTAAAGTGTGTTTTATGTTTACTGAGATTACCTTAGTCTAATATTTCACGTGCTCTGAAAATCCTGACAAATTCTCATCATGTATCTGCTGCTGCTTACACTCGCTGTCTATAGAGATAAGATGAATGTTACAATTCTAATCACTGGTTTAAATCTGCCATGAAAACATTTTCAGTTTGAACTAAAATTGTATCCCTAATATCATTTTTCTTATTTTTTGTATTTGCAGTCTGTTTCATTTGCAGTATGCGGTAATGTGAGAGGCCAACATCTGACCTTTTCACCAAAGATCCTCTGACAGATGCCATTCTTTGCCAGCTTCTCCTTCACCTGCCGGGTCAGCTCGATGGTGTCCACCTCCCGGTACATGTACATCTCATACTGTTCTGGTGTCAGCGGGGGCACGGTGGGCTTCAGTGCACGGGGGATATATGCTGGATAATAGGAAAGCCGTCCCGGGCCAGGTCCTGGGGACTCCCCACTTACCGAGGTATCCGACTCCACCTTCACCTCCACTGGCCGGCTCAGGCCCAGCTCGTCCTCGGCAGCAGAGGCCTCCTCACTGTTGGGGAGACCCTCGCCGTTCTCCAGACGCAGCCACGGACGGGGTAAGGTGGAGGGACCGGAGGAGGAGGAAGACAAGGAAGGGGAGACTGAGCTGAAGGGCCGAGAGCTGCTTCCACCACCGAGCACCATAGAACCCCGCTCCTGAGACCAGTGCTGATCGAAGTAGGTGCCCGCTTCGCCAATTTCTGATTTGACTTTGCGGATGATGTTCTGGACGAAAGCAGCAGGGGAGAGGACGCTGAGGGGCGTCTGGGGGCTGCTGACGGGGTTGGCTGTGCACACTGTGATGCAGCCCCCTTCCTCCTGCTTGATGGAGACGGGTAAAGGCAGGACCCTGGAGCGCTCGGGGGGCCCCAGACGTTCCACCTGAACTCCTGAGCTAGCAGTCGAAGCCCTGCCGCACACTTCCATCTCCATCAGGGCCTGCTGCTGAGCTTCCATCTCCCTCCTGGCCTGTTCGAGGATGCTCTTTATGGTTTCGTCAGAGCTGCTGCCAGGCCCGTTGCTGCTTCTGCCTGAAGAGCTGTTTAGAGATGACTTGCCATCACCTAAAGAAGAAAAACACACATGCTGATAGTGACGCACACTCAAATCACCTTTCCTTTCTAATTCAGATTCATTCAAGTACTGATCAAAATAGATAATAGAACTCATTGTGCATAGAAAAAAACAAAACAATCAATATGGCTTTTAACTATGACTTATGACTCGCAGCTTCATCCTCACCCCTCTGGGACTGGATCTCCTTCTTAGCCTGCTCCAGGATATTCCTAATGGCGTCGTCTGACCCAGTTTCTGGAGTTCGGATGCGTGGAGTGATGCTCCCTGCCACAGAGGGTAACAGAAAGAGATGGAGATAGAGAGAGAGGGAGGAGAGAGGAGGGGGTGAGTGGGATGGTTGATCAGAGAGCAGTTCCAAGGCTTTGCTTTTGACTGGTAGATCAATGGCTGCCTTTGAGCGCGTGCTGTCTGAGGTTGCAGTATACGGGAAGCTCAACTTTCAAAAGCTGTGAATCTAGGGAGAAAACAAAGTTTAAAAGTAACACTATAAACATGGCAGAGGAAACCATGATGAAGTCAAGGATGAGGGCCAAGTAGATTTAAATGTAGAAGGCTTAAATGTGCACAGGTCCAGGAGCTAAGCCACCAATACATCTGCTTTCAAAACCTCTGCGTAGATAGTAGCACAGAAGTGATGAAGCTTTTCAGTCGTATTTTAGTAGTATTGCTCATACTAAACAGCCAAGTTTCAAATAATGAGGTCAGAATATCCAGTTGTGTGAAGCCTAAAGCTCAGGCTTCAGAGAGTTTTTTCTACTTCTGCCTCTCAATGATGTCAGTGAGAGAGGATTTGCCTAAAATGGTGCGCAGCTCTGCTTGGGACCACTAAACCCAGACAACATGTCTTTCAAAGATTTTGATTGCAAACAGCAATCAATCAGAAGACAGCTGGCTTAAAGGGAAGCAGAAGAAAAATAAGGATTATTCTGAATGATACAAAGCTAGTCTAGTCAAGTCTACGAATAAAAACGGACTTGCAAAACTAGTGCAATAGGTCCCCGCTAAGCATTCTGAAAATCACTTTGTCTAAAAACATTTTATTTTATTTATTAAGAATATTTCTGGATTGCATTTGTAGTCCGCTTGCAGTGCATGTTCAAGCTTTGGCTGCATGCAAGTAAACAGTCTATATGGAGAGTAAATGAGGAATGACTGTACCATTATGCCTTCAATAACCACAGTTATCTGATGACAATTTGACTTTTTATTAGCTTTTTTCCCCCATTTATCTGCATTCATAAACAATGAACAGAACAGGGAACAGAAGTCTTAGCACACATATCCGCTGGCTGCCGGCAGTCAGCAGACTAGCCTAATGGTTTCCAGACTGGTACTTGTTCAATTAATTTGATTATTTCATCGTTACTGTAAAATATTACCTTCCTTATGCTTCATCTATCGTCATGTATGAGTGCAGCGGATGAAAATCACTGTCACTTCTAATGTTTGATTTACAAGCCAGTGGTTTTTAAATTACGCTTAAAACAAACTTAATTTGCCAAACTTTCTAACGCTGTGTCAGCTGTTGTTATGTGCTGTAATGGTATCGTGTGTTGTACTGTATACATCCATGTGTTGCAGCACAGTTTTCATTAAGTCCGTGTCCTGTCACAGTATTTAGCACTCACCTCTCTGTCGGACCTGGATGGTTCTGAGTGCCAGAATGTTCTGTTCATCAGACAGAAACTGCTTCATCTTAATAAAAGGTTCTTTGCCTTTCACAGTCAGCTTCCTCCAGGGTTTGGGTCTTGCCAGGATCTCGCTGACCGAACCCTGAGACAGGCCCAGCACATAGTGGCCAAACACTCGCTGGCCGATGTTATGCTTTAGCAGCTGTTCTTTCACCTGGAAGGCGATCTCCGCTGTGTCCAGTTGGTCATCGTCTCCTGCGGTCGAGCTGCCACTTTCTGACTGGTCGCTGGGCAAGCCTGCATCAACGCTGCCCGCCCCCACAGGCCCTTGAGAGGCCGACATAAGCGCGACTTTGGCTGCATAGAGGGCGGTAGGGAAAGCCATGAGGCCATCCTTTTTAAAGTGTGGAGATAACAGCTGTTTGTGAAGGATGTGGTCTCCTGACAGCCGGTCCCCGGAGCACGGCGACACTGAGAAGGGACGGGGGAGATCGTGGCTGGAGGACGAGCGGTCCAGGGTGGGGGGACCGGGGCTGGGGGAGGCACGACTGTCCACCTGAGAGGAGGATGAGTGGGAACCGGGCGGCCTGCCTATCTCCCTGCCTACATCCTCAGAATGGTCATCATCTGGTGACAGAAAAGCCATCTCACTTAGACTACATGGGATGTGTACAGCTACATGGCTTTAACAATGAAGACCTAACTATTATTTAGCTTATAAAAGATATTTCCTGAATTAAATTGCTTATTTTATAGCCTTGCAAGTCCAGACTACATTATGCAAACTCAGTTGAAGCGCAGAGATTTAAATGTGGAAGTAATCAACTACAGAATCAGCTGCCCAGTGCGTGCCGAACAAACAGGCAGTATTTGGTAGATGACAAAACTCAACACCATTTAAAACCTCACAACCTCTTAGTGCTAGTTTCCTTTTAACTTTATAGGCAAAAAAATAGAGAGACATTTATTTTACCATTGCTGCGTAGTATTCGGGCCTTATCCACCAGATACTTGTGAGATGGAAGAAAGGCCTCTTTATCCAGCAAAAGAGCCTCTGCAGCCTTGGCAGAGTCCTACACACACACACACACACACACACACACAAAGGCTGTTAATTCTCGATTAGTCAATTGCAGTGGCAGCCGATATCCTTATATTGGATATAATGGATGATGGATCAGTGATGCATCCAATTGCACTGCTGTAGTTTTTCTTCTCTGGCACTGAGAGAACATTAAGAAGAAACCAAAAGGTCTGATTGGTAGAAAGAAGGCAAACGTGTGAAATTGCAGGAACACACGTACCTGGGATGAGCTGCCATTGGCTGAAGCCAACTTCATTACTTTTAGGATACTACGGAGAAAAACAAAAGAAGCACAGTCATATATTGGGACTTCCATTAACATTACTATGAATTACTGACACGTTCGATACCAATTATCACCTGAGTTCAGTTTTAATCTCTTCATAGTCCATCTGGGATTGCAGTTTAGCTTCTAATCTCTGAAACGAAAACACAGAAGGATAATATTTTACTCCGAATTAATAAGACATTCTGAGGACAGAGGATGTTTTCCAACATTTCCCATCATGTGTCCCAGCCACTCACCTCTATAGCTTCTGTCTTATAGGCTAGCTGGCGTTCCAGCTCTAGAATCTGATTGGCTGAGGTTTCTTGAACTTCCTGCAGTGTGAACTGCAGCCGCTGAATGTTTTCCAGAAGGCGGAGAATTTCACGGTCTTTAGCCAGCACGGCAGCCTCCAGCTGGGAGGGCAACACCTCTCCCTTCGCGTTTTTCTCCTGACAGGGTGACAGGAAGATGTGACAAAAGGTGTGAGAGTGAGGGAGAGAAAAAACGTGATAAAGGGAGTGAGGGCAGCCCGTGAATCACAACCTCCGCTGTGGTGACGGCTGAAAGGTGAGAGAATATGACTCGTGCAAAGATGATGAGGTCACAATTAATAGCATATTCTAATTAATCTCAAAGACTGATAAAAGACAGTTTCAATATTTCTACACCAATTAAAAAGTTCTCTGGCAGGGATTTCATAATCTGTTGATTTTACAGAACAAATCGTCAAATATGGTTTGAAATTTTTTAAACGATATGTGTACATAATACGTTTTTAAGACGCTGCAATGTCTAGTTAATGACCAGTTTGTGAGGTACACCTGTTCAACTGTTTGTTAATAAAAATGAATTAATCAATTAATAACATGGCAGCAACTCAGCGCATTTAGACATTTGGACATGGTCAAGATGACCTGCTGAAGTACAAACTGACCATCAGCTTGGGGAAGAAACATGATTTAAGCAACCTGGGCCCGGATAAGCAGAAGAAGATGGATGGATGGATGGATGGATGGATGGATGGATGGATGGGTGGATGGATGGATGGATGGATGGATGGATGGATGAAAACAACATTGCCTAATCTGACCAGTCTCAAGTTAGATGCGACATTTGGATGGGAGGGTCAGAATTTGGCATGAACACCATGAAAGCATGGGTGGACCATGCTGCCTTGTATCATTGGTTCAGGTTGGTGCTGGCGGTGTTGGTGTGGGAGACTATTCTGATGGCTGCTTCCAGCAGAATAAAGTGCCATGGCACAAACTTTAAATCATCTCAAACTGCTTTCTTGAATACGACAGTGAGTTATCTACACTCAATCCAAAAGAGCGCCTTTGGGAGCTGGTGGAATGACAGTTTCCCATCATTGATGTGCAGCCAACACATTTGCAGCAACTGCATGATTCATTGTCAATATGGACCAACTCTGACGAATGTTTCCAGCACCTTGTTGAATCTATGCCATGAAGAATAAAGGCAGTTCTGAGGGCAGAAGGGGGTCTAGCTTGGTACTTGAAAGGTGTACTGATGTGTGTAGTTTTATCTAGCTGTTGTGTTACATATTATGGTACAAAGTGTAAAAAATGGATTTAAAAATGTTGTGGATATTTTTTATTATTATTAGTGGTATAAGTAATAGTATTATATCAATATTATTTGATTGATGGACTAACATGTAAACATAAGACCCACGGGCTAAAATCCAGCCCACTGGTTGGCTTTGCAGAGTGAAACAACTGGAAAATAAACCGATGGAGTTACCTTAAGACTTTGCACTGTATGTTTCCATCAGAAATAAGTGGAAATCACTTATTCTTATTAAGGCATTTATGGCTTTTCTAATGCAATTTTAAGGGCGGGGCTCTGGGGAGTCCAATCCATGACTGCTAGTGCTCCTTTGTTTGTTTTAAATCCAGGTATGCTGCTAGTGTGTTTGGGATCATTCATCACTCCATGAATTTCAGTTCAGTAGTCCAGTTCTAGTGTAATTTAGCTAACCTGGTTTACGTTCCTCAAACAAGCTTCTTGACACTGAGACAGTTTCTGCTGAGCCTTCAGCGAACAATCAGCTAAAAGGCCAAGTTTATCTCTGAGGTCTTTTGTCAGACTTTGCTGGATTATGAAGAACATTACTTTCACATACTTTTCATCTGTTGTAGATTTTTTTGTTGTAAGCTTTTTCAGACCTGCCAGTTCTTTTGTTCTGCACTTGTTTCCTCGATTTTTTTAAGGACACTCTACCCAGCATGCTCAGATATGCCAGATTTTTGGCTAATAGCTGTAAATCTTGTAAATCACCTTGTTTCAGTAGATTCAACTAAAGAAATGAGAACAAACAGTGTGTTTGCCACAGGCTGCTAGTAACAACGTGTCTAAAGATACAACTTATAAAGGATTCGTTGCTATGGTGTGTATTATATGTAACGTAAACACAATAGCTTGAAAATATTTTAATGAATTCTAAAAAAAAAGCTTTATAGGGCTGTAGAATGGGGTCATATTTACAATCCTTTACAATTTGACTTACATCCACCAAGGTCTTCAAGGTGGACTTAATGATTTATTGGTCAATAATTAACTAAAAGCCTGTAACTTAGGAACTATGATTGTTTCTGTGTTCTGTATTTTAAAGACTTAGAAAGGACTGTGTGATGATTTAATATATCACATTTGACCTCTGATCTCTTGTTTACATTTCATCTGTGCCGTTCTTTCAAGTTGACCCCAAAATGTGTTTAAAGACAGTCATGTGAAGAGAAATAGAACGAGCTTCCCAGGTTAGTTAGAAATATACTGGAGAAATATACTGGCTTATATCATAAGCTGAAGTTATTCATGTCAGGTTATTTAAAAATCAATACCTATTACCCACTATCTACTCATACATAATGTTTATATACAATACTATTCAATACTATGGTCAGGTACAAGGACTGGATTCAAAATGAGTGAAAAATAAAGTAAAATATCTCAAAATGATACCTGCAGTTGAGTAATACATTATTTGTGACCATTAAAAAAACAAAAATAAGAAGAAGAATAAAAATAAAAATAAAAGTATTTTACACCCAACATGTAACACTTCTTACCCTGCTAGTGCCCTCTGCTGGATGGCAGCTCCCTGCGGTGACGCTGTGGCCGCTGGATAGCTGTTCCTTTAGCCTTTCCACTTCCCTCTGAGCCATTTCTGCTCTCTGTGCACAGACACGGCATCACAGCGTTTCAGTTTTCATACACCGGCCACATCAATTGGCTAATGAGTTGATCACAGCGAGAACACACTCACACAGTAAATTTTTAAAAAAGGCGCCCTTGCGCAGAGAATTTAGCAAATACCTGAGCAGGGGCTCAAGGAGGTGAGTGCAGCCACTGGTTTATTCTGCTACGAGGGGTGTTTAGTCAGCCCACTTTATTCCCCAAACTGTTTACCTGCTCTGTCACACCCGGCCTGCTAATTAATGATTCATTTTGAGAACATTTATCTGGGAGCGGTTGGCGGAGAGCAGCAGCAGCAGAGAGAGGGAGAGAACGAGAGTGAGAGAGAAAATCAGAGCGGAGAAGAGGGAAGCAGAAGAAAAGAAGTATCACCAGGACAGGAAGCAATCAAGGCAATGAGATAACTAAGAACCCCGGCGTTTGGCACTCCGGCATCAATCGTGCTCGGCAGTCTCCTGTTCTCTGCTGAGTGGAGCCGTGCTGCCGTAGCACGCCCACCGACGGGGCTTCGGGTTTACATTCACTAATCACACTCTCAGGGCATGGGAGGCAGAAGGGGGGAGGAAGAGGAGAGGGTTTTGGGGGGGGGGGCACAGGGCGGAGGGTGCCTAATTAAAGCCGAGGCTTGATTACAGGAGTGATTACCTTAATGAAGGAGCATCTCAATCAGAGGAGTGCACAGGAAGACCGAACTCACCTGGTTTGCTTTCTCAAGACGCGCCATGATGCCGTCGACCTCCTCCGCCCTGGAGCACATGCACATCCAGACAGGGAAACAGAAGGTTTACTGAGGACATATTTTCGCTTTCAAATAAACAAAAAAACAACTGCTATTACACATTCTGCTACATACGAATAAAAAAAAAAAGAAGCTGTATCGTGATGGTCAAATTTCAGGAAAGCTATAACCAAATACTGACCAAAAAGTGCAACAGAGTTTTGCATGCAAGCAGATAAATTTAAATAGATTATTTGGGGGAAAAAGCAGTGTTCAACACACTAGAGATAAAAGTCCCTAATGAACTGGCAATTGAGTTTTATCACTGTCTGTATTCTGGCATTTCAGCACCTCAAATTAGAAACTCAGCCGGGATTTTGGATAAAGCGAGTTTAAATTCCCACCCCCTACAGCTAATATTTTACCAAGCATGAAAAAAACTATCAATTAGAATTTGAGAGACATATTTTCAAAGGGCTGTCCACAATACCAGCAACATTCTGGTAACGAAAAATTAACTCCTGAACTGTTTATTCCCTCGAAATCTTGGAAATATTCTGAATATAATGGATTTTTAAAAAATCCACCAGGTGTAATTGGTGTCTATGTAAACCCAGGTCATTAATAATCCTAGATACCCAAAAACTGTTCTGATGGCACAATGTCAGCGGCCGAGCAAGCAAGCGGATGCATACATGAATCGTGTTTTTTTCCCTCAGAACTCTTGAGGCTGAACTTCAACTTCCAGCCTCCATACATCTAACAATCAGAGAAGTCTAATTTAAACAGAGGCTCAGCAGGATTATTCATGAGGTGTGTTTGAAGTTCAACAGTTTCATTTTGCACACATGGGATCAGATTTTCAAAAGGTAGATAAGGATGAATTAACGAGAACGCTGTGATTGATTTAAATATGCACATAGGTTTCTCAAGTTTTGGGACACAGCAGTCCTTTTTAACCAAAGGAAATAAAACTGTTCAAAGAACACATCAGACTTTTTAAATCCTTATTAAACTAACTATATTCAGTCAAACCCTCATTAACTTTCATGTTTTTGCCTATCTGCTCCATTGTCTCACATCAAAAGCTGTGATTACCTGAAAAATTATTAATCCAACGGGATCACAAGAACGCACAAATACAATCTTTCAATACTTGTGCGCAAGACATTAAGACAAATTAACTTGACAATTTTGAGAGAATCGGTTGCTTTCTCTCAAAGTTTAGAGGAGCTAGACTTGTGGCTTGAGCTTGCAGGAGGCAGGACACATGGCATCCATGCACTACTAATAAATCCACCAGATAAGCTGCGCTATTCACTCATCAACACAATGTGGCTCTGCAAGAGAACAAAGCTAGTGCAGGTAAGAATGCAAATGTCTGACATCCACATTCTCACATGCACTTCTGTCAGGTATGCATTAGCAAAGTTCAGGGATGCGATGCATGTGTGAACGTGGCTGTAGCGCAGCTATCAGCCCGATGATGTCTCCGAATAATCCCGTTTTGGGGGTTAGTGCAGCCCTAGTTTTAAAGGGTCCTGGGCATGCCCAATAAGGCCTGTATAGATAGCGTCCTGCTGACAGTAAACACTAACAGGTGTCAGTTCCACGTTTAATGAACTTGTGCACCACGGAAAATGTTTTGTATTGATTACCTGTTCAGCTACTCAAGCCGAGGCAGACAAATAGTTTTTCTTATCAGCACCGAGGAAACAGTCAGTGAGACTAATAGAGGCCCGGCCCGGCGCTCAGATGCTTGGGGTCAGGGCGGGATAGCTGCAGCTTGAGCTGCGAGGTCACTGCTGCTACTGTCAGCCTTGAGGAATGCGACCAGGGCAACACGCACACACAGTATGACAAACTACATGGCAGAGATGCTCTTTCACATCGCAGCTCTTTGCAAAAAGGTAAGGCCAAACTGAAAATGTGTCCAATCCGACAAAATGGATGGCAGCGGGTCTGGAGACATCAGTTCAATTGCGCCAAGGATTAAGCCTGGGAGAAAATCCATTAGCAGCGGCTGACTGTGCTCTAGAGCACAACCCAAACAAAGGAGTGTTTACTTTGAATGTCTATCGACATCCTTCATACAAGCTCAGATTCATTTCAGCCGTGTGGTGGATACATTGCGCTCAAAGACCAGGACAAGGTAGAGTGTTTTCTGAAGCAATCTTTAAATGAAGCAATTCTTCTTGAGGGCTGTCAAGGCCCAGCTGCCAGTGAAAGCAAACACAGACCTCTCTCATCGACCTGCATTAGTGGCTGAGTCACTCTCACTCTCTGCTTTTACAATGGCATTCCTCAGCTCGACACTGAACGCGAGTTTATGTAGGTAAAATCAGAGCGGCTTGAGCACTCGAAACGCTACCGTGATGATGCCGGCGTGCAGCCGTCACGACTGCAGGAGGGAGCGGGGAAAAACCTCTGAAATTTGGAAATGTGTGCCAAAGTAAACAGAAAATGTGAGATGAGAGGCAGACTCTTACTTGTTCGTCATCTCCTGGTTGTATTTACACCGCAGCTCCAGCAGCTCTGTCTGTGCAGTGTTCAAAGCTAATGAGAAACACACACGAGGGGGAGTCAGAAATTAATGTTAAACGAAAAAAAAGAAAGACACGTGAACTTTTACCTTTAAGCTTCATTGTACAGATCCAATTTCTGGATCAATATCCGCTCCAGATTCAAAACACAGCTTGTTATAAGCTTAAAATGCAAGAAAACCTTTAACAGCTGAGGTTATCCTATAACAGTGCACAACTTGCACTGACAAAAATACATCAACTTCCCATTTTTATTTATGTAAACAAGAGCACCAATCAGGGAGCAGTGTTGCAGCAGGGGGCACCATACTGCAATTAGACAAGCAACGGTTCTTTAATGGGTTGATATTAAATCTAACAGCTACAGCACATGCCAGTGTTTAAACTACTTACATGAATGCAGAACTTTGATCTTCTCCTCGGCCTCTGATAGCCTGTCAGCCAAGCTAACATCAGCGCTCTCCTCCTCCTCCCTGAGAAAGGAAACTCTTGTCAGTTCCTGCCTACATCATGGCCATACGTTAATGCGCACTTTTAATATGTTAATCAAACCCAAGTAGAAAGAGCAAAGGGAAAATGCAAAGTAGAAAATGTTTTAGATTACTGAAATGCTGACGTCTTTTAGGCCACATTTGATGCGTGTAGATAAAGTGGGGTGTTCTCAACCATTCCACGTGATTGTTCACTATAGACAGCACACACACACACACACTACACACACAAGAAGCCAGTTTTAGCTCATTGGAAGTGAATGAAAGTTTTAAATCATTTTATTAGCTTTTTCAGGTTGGCTACATTCTTTTGCCTGTTTTACTGCCTTGTTTGTTTTTCCCCAATATAAAACGTTTTCCAGTACACAGGGTACTACATCCCAATCTGGAAACACTGTTAGTATGCTACCAGGCTCTTCTTCTGTTCCCTATCCATGTCACTATGCAACATGCTAACACGATACCTTTCTGGCAACTAATTTTGCAAACTTTCAGACAAAGAATGAGCAGCTGCCTTAAAAAATCCAGATGCAGTCAGCTGCTTCACAGTCCACCATTCATGAATTGCTGGTGCTGCTTTTCCAAACTTTAAAATATGTTAGCATGGTACACAAAATGTTACGCTGTGTGCTGCGGGACCCAAACATTTTCTTGTATTCCCAGCAAGTGAGGAACTGAAGACCCAGTATATCAGTTTTAGTTCTGATGGTAATATCCCCACCATAAAAGGAAAATCCCTATATGCTTAGCGTTAGCATGGTGCGTGGCTAATGTGGATCATTTTACCATCTGTTTGCTTCTCTCCCACTCGCTGAGCTCACATATGCTATATTTCTATACAGCCAAATTTACAATATGTGTATGTAAGGTATACAAACATATTTTTATGCATCTGCAGCAGTATGTGGTGAAAACATGGCCATTTTTAAACCACAAATGGCTTCGCGTAAGTTACAGAAATGACTGTGTTATGATATTGTCTACATTTATGTGTAAAATTATCACCCAGAGACAATGTTGGAAGCCACAGAAGCCAAAATGGATTTGTTAGCAGTCAGCAGCTATATGAAGTAAGCAGTCTTGCCTCTGTTTTTGCTATTTTAGAAGTTAAGTCCTAAA
This sequence comes from Pelvicachromis taeniatus, assembly GCA_015108175.1. NCBI lineage: Eukaryota > Metazoa > Chordata > Actinopteri > Cichliformes > Cichlidae > Pelvicachromis > Pelvicachromis taeniatus. The sequence continues at coordinate 13,058 of VURO01020814.1, forward strand.
GAGATGGGATTGGCCAAAAAAAAATAGATTGGTTCATTTCTGGAAGGAGACAGAAACACTTTGGGGTATGCAGTGTAAAAATCTGACAAATCAAACATGTGGAGCTATCAGCTGTGGCGACCCCTTGTGAAAAAGGGATAGGAGCTAAAAAGATGTTTCAGACAGGGTGAGAAAAGGTGCCGCTGTGTAAAAAATGAAATATTAAAGCCTGTAAACCTATCCGAGCAGATTCCCAAAATTACAAACCTCTACATGAGAACAATAAAGTCAGTGTAAAGTCAGCATGAGCTGGAAAATTTTTATAATATTTCTATAATCTTCAATAACACATATAATTAAGAATTACAAACCTTTGTGTGGCACAGGCTATAACAACATTTATTATTAGCTCTCACCCGCCATCATTAGCTCGATCCCGGTGGTTTTGCTGTGGGGAGTCTGGGGCCCCAGGAGCCGGGGTGCTGTTTGGGGTCATCAGGGAGGCTGGAGAGCTGGATTCTGGGGCCTCTTTATTCACTGCTGTGTCTGAGATTGCCTGATCGTCCTCTGCGGGCTCTGTGTAAATGAAGAGCTGTGAGTTGGTGACGTGAGGGTTCAGAAATGAAACACGACAGTTTGATTTTATCTAACGTTGTTGCTTGTACACACTTCCTCAGATATTTAAATATATTTCAAGTCCAGGTGTATTTTAATGAAGCTTCGTATACCCGCAGACACGTACTGCAGCAGCCACTTAATGTAGATGATTTGAGGCTGACCTGTCTTTTCAAGGCACTCCAGGTGTTTCTTCCAGTGCCCACTGATCTCTCGCACCAGGGCCTCACTGTCTGGGGCTGAACTCTGAAGCTGCTGCAGCCGTTCCTCCAGGGAATGTGAGGCCTCCAGCACAGGGGCGGGATCTGTGGAAACACGCGCAAACAAATCTGTGCAGAAAGAACAACTGAGATTCACATGATACCCATACACTTCTACTTTTCAAAAAAAGCAAAATAGCTGTTTAACTGTGTGCACTGTCTGTGAAGCACATTACAGAGTTTTCTGCTTCGCACTTTCAACAGAAGCAGGCTATTCCGCTGAGACTTGTTTCCAAAGAGTGACTCTTAGACTTTCCCCACTCAGCCGCCTTTGAAAATTTCACAGCCTGGACCTAATGACACAAGTGCTGTTCCGACCCTTCACATGTTCAAAAATCTAATCTAATGAGTCCTCTCACATGCTGATGAATGGCAAAGAAGACAAAAAAAAAGAGAGATTACAATGAATATGTGACGGAGACTTAAGTCCCATGTATACACCTAGGCAAAGTGTAGAAAAACTCTGCTCCTGAAAAGGAGGTTAAAAAAAAAGCGGGATTCTTTAGCACAACAGAGGAGCTGTTTTGCAATGCATGCGCGGCAGCACCAGGCCCATGGGGCCAACTAGGAGGCTGTTTCTCAGCTAACAAGTCTCCTCTGTATCATTTGATCATTTAAATTATTATGCCAGGAATTCTCAGGAGGCAGCTCGGCACTCCACATCACAGGGCTGTTTTTAATCTTCCCCTTCCCTTTTTTCCCCTCCCGAAAAGTTCAACAGCTCAGAGAGAGAGAGCTGCTCCTGTTGTGTACCTGCCTGCCGAACACCAAAGGAGGTGACTTCTAGTGCCAAAGCACAGAGAAGGAAGCTCAGGGGAGCTCCTTGACAAGTGGGGGGGGGGGGAGCAACAGCCACGCGCACACATTCACACTCACCCACACACACTGATGCACAGACACACCGCAGCCCTTCAAACCCTAAAAGAGGAGGAAAATCGCTGCTTTGCTGCACAAACTTTTCTCCCACAGCTTTCATCCACTCATCTTAGACTTCTGTGTGGAACCCAATTGGATCCCTTCTTCAGTATGGGCACTGACTGAAGTGACTTTTCATAAGAAGTTGGAGCCACAGACGTTTAAACTTTGCCAGATGCCACCGAGAGAATGCAAACTCTGAACCAGCAGGCCACAAAATAATAAATGCTCATCAAAGAGCCACAAACTTCTGCAACGTGCAATTTGTTGAAATCCTGCTCGAACATTGCAGCTCGCCATATCTGCATTTTCATCAGACAAACATTTTGGGCCATTTAATTGATTGAGCTATTTTTCCCAGGACCGTTTACAGTCAAACATTGTCTGCATTCATTGTTACACCAACTGTAGAGATATTGCATCAGTCACGAGGGACATCACTATTAAGAGCACAGCTCTTCTAAGACAAACAGGATGACTTAAAGCACTGCTATTCCATCGACCCACTGTCACAGAAATCACTTTATCAGCCTCTTTCCCATATATCCTTTCAACTTTTAATGATCAAAGGACAGAGATTATAGTAAGGGATCTTTCACGCATGGACAAGCCAGGATTATCAATCAGTGGCAGGGGAGTAAAGTAAAGTCAAATTTAAAGTGAAGGGATATAACTTAAGTCTGTATACAAAATTAACCCCCATCAAAGTAGAGCAGAGAGGATATTCTCCAAGGGGCTCGGATCTACAGTTACTCAAGGAGAGTCCAGAAAGACTGCGGCTAACTTTGGAAAATAGAGCTACTAATTGATGGAGGTTCTTCTTAGAGCAGCTCTGGTCCTAAATCCACCATTAAAAAACTGGAAGTGGAGAGGAAATCAACACTAACCTTAAAGTTCACATTCCCGCCAATCAAGAAATCTAATGCAGCTGATGAGGTGTTATGTACGTTGTGCGAGTCACACCAGAGTCTGCCCAAATAAATGGTTCCATTTAATTCATCCCTTATCTTAATTATGGATGATTGGATGTGTGCTCTCAGGTCGTGGTAAGTGACTGGGCAACAGCGGGTCGTTTCAGCTAATAAATCACAGGACATTTAATGCATCATTTTCACTGGTTAATATAGGCCCAAGTTGGCTAACACTTAAATCACAGCCACTGAACAGAGATTTTCTTCCTCTTCTAAATGAGGACGTGAGAGGCTGTTTACGATGTGTCTGCCTGTCAGACTTCTTGTGTTTCTTGAGCCAATCAATTTCTTATTAGCCATACGTATAGTATCATCAACATTAAGAAATTTTTAAAAAGAGTTTTGTAAATGTCAACATATACAAACTGTCAAAAGAGTTAAGGGTGTAAAGCCTGAGCACCAACTTCCAGGTATCAAAAACTGCAGTTCCTCAAATGACCACTTGGGGTTTGTCCCAAAAGTAAGACACTCCACATAAACTCCCACGTTAAAATGTCCAACTTTACAAGTGAAATATACATGAAATAGTTTTAGTCTCTAAGTATATGACAGATGTACATGGGATGGATGTACATTTTTTAAACTTCTAAAAATATTTTATGGCTAAAAGGACATTTTGACTGACATCTGCTAGACATCTGCCTGGCATTACCTGAGGTCCCTGGACTTGGTCTGTCTGTGGTTTGTGCTGTTGATGCCTTTTAGAGCATTATTACATGCATTTTTAAAATTTAAATTTTAAATAACATTGACTTGCTTTAAGCTTAACTGCACCATTAACCAGGTTAAGTGTGTGAAATCACAGAATTTTATTCATATGCTAAGCAAAAATTAGGTATCTACTTATAAAGGCTATGAATGCGACTTACTGAACGCCTCCATCTCATCCACATGTGGTCACTTCTGGCTCAACCCCCCCCCCCAAAAAAAAAACCCATAAGAGATAAGTTCGCGGTAAATACATCCATCTTTTAAATACAGTCTGTGGTAAAGACCATACTTTAAAATTGAGGTAGACTTCCATCCATCCATTTTATTTAATCACTTATCCGATTTAGATTTTCTGCAGAACTTAGATATAAATACCAAAAAAACAACAACAGGTTAACATAAAATACTGTTTTACAATTATGTCGCTACATTATTGATGACGTTGTACAGGGTTTCATTCTTAATCGTCCGCATCCATGAGAAGTTGCCACTAATCGTTAACTGTATGCGAGGAAACTGGAAGTAGAGAAGATGCATGGGTGTGCTGGTGATTTTCATTCTGGCTGTCTTGCTCATCTTGCTGCGTGTGCATCCTTAATTAGAAATTACAATGTAATTAATACCAACATAAGAGAAGGCCAAACTACATAAACAATACCCATTTGATTAATGTAACCCTAACTGATCCTCAGCAAAAGGTTAGCGTGACTTTTTAAAGTTTTCACGCCACCTCACTCGCTGTGTTGATATTGAGTTTCATCACTTTAGCTGAGCGATAATGAGGTTACCACCCTGTAGCTCCTTGCTTGTGGTCACTGTGCTGCTGTTTCTGTGCTGTTACAAATCTCAAAGCAGCTTCTGTGTCTGGGTGAGCCTTCGGTCCAGGGTGAGCGGCAGTCAGAGACTGGCTCAGCGGACAGCGTGTGGCACCCGGGGGGGGTGCACAGGTTCGGGCTGCACGTCTAGGTGGGTGGGGGTGGACGAGCGTGGCGTGCGCCAAGACAAGCAGGTGTGTCGGGGCGGTCCGTCTTGGCCCTGTCAGCGATACACCATCATTAGGCGGTGTGGGCGCAGTAGGGTGCACCATTATGTCTCCCTGGGCCCTGTGTAATTACGCTCTGACATAATTAACCCAGCAAGCCCATTAGCCAAGCATTGGCTGGCTGAAGAGAGAAGAGAAAAAAAAAAATGCTATAATTATTTGTTGTGCGCATGTTAATGAGGCCAGCTGTGTTCCCATCATACAACACGAACAAATTAATTTACAAGGCTGTGCTCCAAGGTTTTTTCTTTTCATTCAAAACAGTCTTGTTTTTTTTTTTTTTTCCTCTGAGTGGACTTCAAGGTCCATAAACATGCTCAGGCGCTGCTGCAACAAACAGCAAGACTGCTGTAATATTGTTGTCAAGGATTAAAACTAGGTTGACAGAACACTAAAGCTTCGCTCTCACCTTCGCACACAATGCATCGTGACATAAGATGTATCGAATAAAACGGTGCCTCTTTCCCGCAACCAGTCAAGCATTAGTTTTGATTAGAAGAAACACAAACCACTTGCAGCAAATTCAGAAACATAACTTTGTTCCTTTCGTGGCGTATTTTAAACCAACGAGCATTTGATATTCAGATAGCAAACCCAAGTCTCACTTTACCTTGATGTGGCAGGAGTGAGAAAATGCTAAAATAAAAAAATAAATAATGAAAAAAAAAATAATGAAAAAAGATAGAAGGTGGAATGAAAAAATATGATTGTGGGAAGCGGAGGCTTTTGTGTGCGCGAACAAAACAAAGCTGAAAGAGAAACTTTTTAACCTGTTCTTTTTCATTGCCGTTCTGCGTCTTTGTTTGACAGACTGAAGGACGAAGAAGGAATGACATCAATACCGAGACATTTTAAAGCTCAGAACAAAGACCGGGGCTTTGGAACAAAGAGTAGAGCTAGACAGCATTTAAAATTAACACGAGATGCTGCAGTGAAAAAAAAGATGTGCCAATAACATCCAAACCAAACTTCACTGGAAATGTGACAATGATAAAACCACCTACCTCCCACTCTTGTTTTATTATACTTGTAAGACAAATCACAATGATTTAACCTCATCAAATATACTGGCCTATTGTTTTAAAAAAAATTTTGAATATTTTGCACGCGCACACACACACACACACACACACATTCCTACACACACGCACACAAACATACACGCACACACAGACACAGCCGCTGTCTTTTAAGAGCACACTCTCCTGGTCCCTCTGGGGTCTCCTACTCCACAGGGATCAGTTGGAGAGGCCCCGGCTCTTTTATGAACATAATGCATTATTAAGCACCTCAAACATCTCCTGGGCCTTTGTTTATTACTGCTCTTATTAATCACTTGTGCATAATCTCGTCCCGCCCAGAGAGCTTTCATTTTTCCATCAGCTTTTATATGCCCTTATTTTCCAACAGGACTGCCACAAATGCACAAGGCACTTCTCCTTCGCTCTCCTCCTGACTGTAGGTACTCAGCTGCACAATTACAATAAAGCCAGCTCGCCGTGCCTTGCAGGCCCTCTCTTGCTGGTGCTCAGATTTGTATATGGGAGGTTGAAGAAGAAGGACAACTATTCTTTATGCATCTGAACGACTCTGAATTACTAAGGTCAGCTCGCTGTGTTCAGATAATCTCATAGCCGAGGGAAACGTCTGATGTGAATATGTGAGGTACTTACAAGCATCTCCTAACACAAGACGACGTGCGCCTTAATGTGGCAAAAAAGCTGCTTGTGCCTGGGCTCTCTTCTGCAGTGCTCGCGGTCACCACTAGCAAGCGCTGTTGTCATAACATTTCCACATAAATAGACACACACATCAGACACGCCGTAGGCCCCAACACAGACACACATACACACTTAGAGGGGTGTATTCAGATCAGAATCTTCAGAAAGTCTCAGTGAGCTCCCCGCTCAGATAAAAGGAGATGTGTTCTAAAGGAGAGGGGGAGCGGGGTGGATCCTGAGGGATGAGTGTGTGAACTGCGAGGAGGAGAGGAAGAGCAAACACCTGGAGCGTCAGTCTCAGGGCTACGCCCCTGGCGACAGGGCCTCCTTGCTCTCACAGAGGTGGCAACAAACGCAGACGTTCAAACGCCACTCGAACACACACGCACGCGCACGCACACTCGCACACTCCAGGAGAGAAGGCGAGGAAGAAGAAGACAGAGACGAAGTCGGGAGCATCTCTGGGAAACCGATGAATTCGGGCAGAAGCTGCCACTGTTTTTCAGCATTCAGTGATCAGGAGGTGTTTATGTGTGCTGATCAAAACCATGTGGAGGTGATATAAACATTGTTAGGGAAACACTGTTAACAGGCCTCTTTCAAGCCCCAGACTGGGTAGGAGTTACACTGCACAGCATGGGGAGATGTCACAGGCAAATCAAAATATAGAACGCTAATGAAACACTCCAGCGGATTGACATCTCGGCTTAGGGGCCTCATGAAAGGAGACGAAAAAAATCACTTCAATCACTCGCATCAAAAAGTTATTTCTGCTCTGAGTTTACTGTTGCAATCTGAACAGGAGCATTAACAAACCGCAGCATTATCACGCTGGAATCTCACAACTGTAATGGATACGGCTTTTTGGATCCGACAGCGTGCGTGGCAAAGTGAATAACTGATATGTGACCACATGTTAATGATATCCATATACAACAGGTCACTTATTGAGCCTCTGCACTGTGGGCCCCTCCCGCCTTCTTTCCTTGTTCTCCTCTTGCATTCATTAACTCCGCTGTCGGCCCGCTCTGATTGGACCACAGCGTTGGTGTCGGCGCACACTGAGTGTGCACATGGACACACACACACACACACACACTGAGGGAGAGGCACTTTCAAATAAAATAATAGGAGGGGAAAAACGTCCTGCAATGAATAGTAATAACTGCATTAAGATTAACGAGCACAGCGTGTAAAGAATAATTGCATCTGTCAAAAGATTAAAAATACATGAGCTGTAGCGTTTGTTGGGGGAATGGTGGGAAAGCTCACTGTTGTGTTTGAGGGGCAGAGAGAAATGAAGTGGGGCCACAGCCAAATGACTGTCCTCCAGTGTACCTGAAGTCATCCATTCTAGCGAGAGGTGGGCGGTGGGCTGGGGGGTGAGGGGTGACCTTGGACACCAGCAGCAAGATGTACAGTGACAAACACACACAGGATACTGTCGGCCCTTCTCGCAGATGGCAGATACTGGAAGGCCCCAAAACATAAGCACTCAGTGCTCTGACTGTGGTTTGGCTGCTGAGATCAAACCACACCATGTGACAGCGAGTAGGCAACTGCAGGGTGAGACATTCTAGCAGACAGACATGGAGACCCCGGCCACATCATTACAGGATAATGTAAGATTTTATGAGTGGCAAGTGGAGCAAAGAAATTATTAGAGGGAGGTTCCAAATAAGTTATTTAACTCTCCTTTAAAAATCCTGCGTATTCCAGTGTAACCTAGCTTTCTGTGGTCAGAGTTAAAATTTACAGATGTCCTACAAACGTGTCAGATGCTACTGAGAACAGTTATGTGACTGTGCCTGTTAAAAATGTAGCTGTCCAGAATGGGCAGACAGCGAGCCGGAGCGCCATCCAGACAACTTTAAGAGCTTAATTTTAAAGCTAAAGTTAAAATGTGGTTCGGGTGTAGTCCTGCCACTTCTGTTCAACTTAGAGGTAAGAGGCTGTCCTCACAAAGATGATAAAAACAGAGCCAAATAAAAACATGGCTCTGTGTGCATGTATGTTGCTACTCACAGACCAGGCAATAACAAAAGCAATACACCAAAATATCAGCCATGGCAAGGTTATTCTGGTGAATAACAGACAGACAGATGAGCATTCAGAACATTCCGGAATTGCTATTTGACAGATATTTCGAAATTGCTTATTTTTAAAGTAGTATTTTTTTTCACCAGTCCTCTTCTAAAAGTTTGCCCCAATTAGTACCTTCATTGCTAATTGTTCAGTGTTTTATTTACCTACACGATAAAAGAGCAAAGCTGTGACACCACGAGTGCAGTGGGTAGCAGGGTAATTGACTGTCACGGTGGTAGACAGGTGCAGGTGCAGACAGTCGTGCGCAGAGTGATGCTTTCCAGGAAGACCTTTAATGAATACTGAGGAGGCTATACTTTAATTTGAGAGTAATGTAATATTAATTTTAATTTTCTGAAAATGACAATTTAATGCTCTTTGATAGTAATAGCATGTAATCCAAATTCTGAATATTCTTTTAAAAAATTACTTTTAAGTTCATTAGCTCAAACTAAAAAAAAGAAGTAGTAGTAGTTCTTCTGTCAGCTTCGTACTGTAATTTTGTCACCTCTGCTTGGCTGAGTAATAAAAATCAGTATTGCACTAAACATAACTGGTTCATCATTACGGTGTTATTACAGTTTTCATTGAGTAGTTATTACAGTATTAAGTCATGCTCCCTTGGGGTTACAAGCGATGACTGCCTCATGGTGTTCAGTACCATAGCTAACTCCCTGACCTTTGCTGAGTGCTGAGAGAGAAAACAACTCGCTTCACTCTGTATGAGTCGCAGTGCTACAGTGAAACAGACTCCCTTTGTAAATGTAAGGTCAAATGGAGGTAGGAGGCTGGCTGCGCTACGTCACCTGATGTAACCTGATACAGGAATGTCTACTCCTGCATACTCGATATAATGACCACAGCAGTGTGAATAAATACGCTCGATATAAAGAAACACGGAGAGGAAAAAATAGTTGTTACCATGCAAACGAATGCTTTTTCTTAACAGCAGGTGTTGGATGACACTGGCCTTTGTTTATTGGGTTTTTTTGGTTTTAATTTAACAGTCTTTGTTCTTGAACATAACATAACTCTTAGTTGACTCTATTTGCTACTTGAGAGAGTTTTGTGACAATATATATCTCACAAGACCCTCCTGGGCTTGAATTAAGGCCTCGATATAAAAGGTATAGGTCAGAAAATCAAACTGAATGCATCTTCAAAGAAAGCTATCTTTTATCAAGGAAATAACTCCATTCAAAGTGTGTGAGGGGGTATGTGTATGTGTGTGGGTGTGTGCATGTGTGTGGTGGTGCAATATCAAGCAGGGGACTTCAAGGAAAAATGGAGACCTTTAAAAGTCAGTTGCCGCCGTCGCTATTTCTCTGACGCAGACTTTTATCTTGTATTCATTGAATCTGTAAACAGCATTCTCTACTCCTGCCACAAGTGTTTCTCTGATCTAGACTGAGATTGGGCCGCGTTTTGCTGCCGTCTCCTGCAACAAAGAGCAATACAGTACATGTGCCCTGCGTGGCATTGAAATAACAACTAAATAAACACGCAATATGTCTTTCCTCCGCTTCAACTTACTGTCTTTCCCCCGTTTTTCCCCCCATTGGCCTCATCAGACCTGCGTTCTGCACAGAGCCAGACTTCAGTTGGGATTTTAATTGGCCCTCCACAATCAACAGCAAAGCTCCTCAAGGATGTGTTCGCTCCTCAGCCAGGCTACACTCAAGGACCAGTGCTGGGTTTTGAAGTGGCCTCACGCAGAGTTTTGGAAACCACTCTGAGAGCGTAGACTTTGAAAAACAGATAAGAGCCACAGGCTATAGGATTTTATACATCTTGTATCATATACTGTTCCACCATATCTATCTATGGTTAGAAAATTACTTTTTTGCTTCACATATGCATGATATGTCTCTGTGTGTACACTCAGAGGGCTGGTCCAGTGACAGGGAATTGATCTCTGGGGAGGGATCTTGGAAGGGAGAGAGATAATTCTAGGAGTAAGGCCAGTGTTTATGCTGCTGCCGCTGCTGTTGTTTGTGAAGATGCACATCTCAGGTCTTAGTGGGAGACTCACCTGGGGCCTCGATAAGCTGTTTGTAGATTCCCAGGAACGCAGACTCTGCCTCCTTACTGCGCTTGTTCAGAGCAACCACCTGCAGGGGAGAAGATGCCATTAAGGAAAACATAGACTGATACGATCCTGGCACACGCCTAACTCACAATGCACAGAATATTTGCACTGCAGGCATTAAATTGACGCTTTTATACAGAGCAGAAAGCGTGCAAACTCTCCTATTGCTCGCAATAAATGAATGGTAGCGAGAGCAAAGGTCAGCCTCACAGCATCCTGCCGATAAATCAAACATTCCTGCTTGTCTTTTATATGTGCACACCAGAAAAATGCTGCGTGGCTTCTACTGTACATAATCTGCGACAACTAGAGAAACAAGGCATAAACTAGGACTATGTCCTTGCTGTTTCACTGCCAAGATGCTACATGTTGCGAGGTGACATTTGGCCTGTTAAATGTAGGTGCTGGTGTGTGCGAGGAGACTTGCCAGTGGCCTCCATCACCAGCAGCACTCAGCACCTGCTATCCTTGGCGCTGCGGGTGATGCAAACCAATTAACGATTCATTAGGAGGGACAAAGAAAGTGAATTAGCCACCACCTGGCCCCATGGAGAGGGCACCTGCACTAGTGGGTATGTGGGTTACTCTGCTCCCAGCTCCCGCTAAGACCTCAGGCCTGTTTTTGTAAGTCAGAATCTGCCTCTACATGTCCTCGTGCAACAGTAAATCAGATCAGGCTTGTTCAAATGGCCCCCCACTCCAAAAGCAGATAGAATTCAAATTATTGTCAACTATTGTCCGTGTCATTTCTGTCACTGTTGATTACAGACTCTGTCGAATCGGCTCAATGGACTCCACAACAGTGGGTCAAGTGTGCAGTATAGCTAAGCCGGGGCCCCTCCTCATCAGTACGGCTGCACTTGAAGGAAAAAAAAAAAAAGAAAACACTCATTTTGCAAAGGCAGAAAACACTTATGAGAATGGTGGCAATGTGTTGGGGGCGGTTTAGTGGGGTTATAAATAAGGTGTGTGGAAAACAGCGAGGGACGCAGAGCCTTTGATTTACTGGAAATGGCTGGTGTCTTCCCCGGGGAGGCATAACGACAGCATCATGTTTAAAGAAATATCATAAAGATCAGCCAAATCCCCCCCATCACTCCCACTTGGAGCAGCTCCGAGGAGTTCATGGAAAATGGAAAAGGCTGGAGCCCAATCAATACAGATGCAATAGTCTGCCGCTCTCTGTCAGCTGCATGCTACACTATGCTGTTCTGTTTCACTCAGCTCTACCCATATTTAACCCTCCCACCACCCTCCATTTGCCCCCCTCCTCCCCCAGTCACCCGTCTCCCCTGTCTCTTTGGAACGTGGCATTAATGTTGGCATGTTGGTGCACAAACAGTGAAAATGCGTGAAGCTCAATGGCACCATAAATAACGTTCCGGCTTTATCTTTTGCTTATGAGTACATCAACAGCTGAGCTGCTTCAGCTGAGGCGGGCTTATTCCCAGTGATGAGGCACTGGTTTTAAGTTTGCTTCCCGAGGAGGAGCAGTTTAGTGACCCTTCTTCTCTCTTCAGTGTGACAATGAGCAAACCAACAACACCACTGTGTGACACCAAGACAAACTATCACCAACCTGAGCTTACACCTCATCTACACGGCCACTACAGCAGGGTGGCTGATCCCACAGCTAGTCATCAACTTTTCACTGACAGTCTGCTGGCTGGCCTGCCTTCCTCAAAGCATATACATCAAATGAGGCTCCCAACTGCATATGTAAAAAGCCCAAGCTCCTTGTGAAGGCACCAGCCAGGGCTCCATCTTCCCGGTTCTCCTGGCCCTCCATCATCCTTTAATGAGAGAACACGGAGATTACCTTCACAATCACACCATTAACCTGCCTACAGACGCTAGCAAAGACATCAATCACACGCCCATCTGATGCCTTCTCACGTTAGTGCCCGCTCTGCATAAAGATACCCCCACCGCACAAATCTGCCTTTCCCATCATCAAAGCACTTTGAGGTGTCGTGCATAGTCACAGAGTCATCCTCAGGACCACGATAATCCACCTCCAGTCAAGCACGTGGGATTTTTGAGCCACAGGTCTAACTGATATGAGCAGCTGGAGCTGGTGCACAGAGACCAACATTTATATGATACCCCTGGGATAACGGGGTACCTTAACCAATCAATGTTTATGATGACATCACAAAGATCAAGTTCCAGCTTTCATTCACAGTCTGCTACTACAGTATTATTATGCTGACTGCTGTTTGATGACACTAAAATGTGTAATTGCTTCTTGCATTGTTATACCATGAAAACATTACGTTGCACAGGCGAGCTACCCAAATATTACCAGAGAAACCTTCCCAAGACAATCAAATATGGAGATAAATCTTATTGGACAATTATTTTTGAGTCAAATATCTGTGTTTATGCTGCTCATTTAAAGTAGCTTTGTAGCTTGCTAGCATGTGCATTTTCATTGTTACCCAAGTTTTAGCCTAGCTATTAAACTGCCAGATATTGCTAACGTATTATGTAACTAAAAATTCTGCTTCGTAAACTAAAGGTTGATATTTTGCACGCAGACTTTAAATACCCATATAAATCACATTCTTCTCAACTTAAATATACAATGAATGTCAAAAGAAATAAACCCTCTTAATACTATCCTTTTGCATATCAGGACATAAACAAAAATTGTTATGTTACAATTATTTATATGCAACCTCACATGAACAACAGCTCATTTGACATTACACCACGTCATCGTTTATGTAATAAAAACTTCTCCAACAAGCAGAAGCAGTGTATGGAAAAACCACAGTACCATTATTCAGTAGCTTGGAGAATCACCTTTAGCAGAAATAACTTGAAGAAATCGTTGCTGATCAATGGTCATGAGAATTTGCATGTTAATGATCAAGAAACTGACCTCACAGCCCATTGTTCATCAGTGGTGCTAGTTTCAGTCATTATGCAATCACCTGTTTATAAGGTTGGGGAAACCTGCAGTCAGCTGAGACTGAAGAAGTCACCTGGATGAGTGACGAAACGTTTCTCCCACTGAAAACGCTACGTCCAGATCGACAGAATAAACTTTTTGGAGCTTGAAGGAACTATTTTCTGTTGAATTTAATCAGCACTGAAATGCTGAGGACAATTGAGATCGTTTTGATTCTTTTTTTTCTGCTTACTTACAGCTAATTTTAATCTATCGGACAGATGGCTTACATTTCACTCAAGAATACTTACAGACAAGTTAGTGGTCGACTCAATGACTGCAAGGTGCCCAGTTCCTGTGGCTGCCAAACAAGCCCAGATCATCACCACATCACCACTGTGGTTGACAGCTGGAATGAGCTCTTTGTGCTAATATTCTGCCTTTTCACCAAACATGGAACTCTGCATTAAGGCTGAGCATCTCCACTTTGGTCTCGTCTGTCCTAAGGACATTTTTCCAGAAGAGTCATGGTTTGTTCAAATGCAACTCTACAATCCTAAGCCGTAATGCCATATCATTTTAATGAGAAGAGACTTTCTCCTGGCAAGTGGCTCTGTAGTGTATGGTTTACGCATTTTCCTAGCAAGTTAAAGATCCCTGATTCCATCCTGGGAGCAGACAAATCTCTTGGGAGGCACATCAGGAAGCGAAGCTGGCATAAAAATCTGCCAGATTCATTTTAGTGTTATGAATCTGAACACTGAGGCCTGAGGAGTATGAGATGTAACGTTTGGAGAGTTTTTAGTTTCTCTGAGCATTGCATGGTTTAATCTTGAGGTGAATTTGCTGGAACACTCACTCCTGTAAAGATTGACATCTGCCTTAAAGGTTTACCACTTGTGAGTCATCTCTCATTGCAGGTGCCCAGGACTGAAACTTGTCTGGAAATGGCCTCATAACCCTTCCAAGATTTTGACTGACACCCACAGTTGCTTATTTAAACTGATGTTTTTCCTCCTTGGCATTGTGTTAACACACACACACCTGAATGCTGCAGACCAGCAAACTGCTGAAACTTGCGCTTTTATAATATCATGATATTAGTAAAGCTGTAGCAGCAGTGTGGAGAAAAAACCTTCACACTGCTCTTAAGTACCGGATAGCTTGTTTTTCTTTATGCTTCTTTTTATTTTTGGTCTGAGGCAGTTATCACGGGTGTGTTGTTGGTCTCTGGATGACAACAGCTTGCCAAAAATCAGGACATGCGCTGTAAGAACAGGCGCAACTCAAGGTAGGTCTGTAACTACCAAATCACTTCTCCTCTTTTGGCTGTGTGATATGGCTCTTGCCCTGAGTTTGGCTCACATTTCTTTCTTTGTTTTCACCCATTTCATGATTAAGGATATGGCTACCAAGGGAATGGGCTTGGCCGCAGGTTGATATTTCCAAAGAGGAATAAAGCCTGAGGCAGAGCAGCAAAAGACAGACAAAGGAAACCTGTTAACGCTCCTCCATAACTCTTCACGCAGCAGCGGAGTGGGCAGAGCACAGCCTCTGGGACAAGGCTGCTGGGAAATACTTACTGATAAGCCTTTGAGAATACTTACATTGCCCAATAGTTGAGTGTCTATGTGTGTATGTGAGAAACAGCTAGCATGTGCTGAAGAGAGAGGAATAAATAAAGGAGAACAAGTCAAGAATGAAGTAGAGGAGGCAGCGTGAAGGGCTACTGAGCAATGCTGAGGGAGAGAGACAGAGAGACAACAGAAAAGAGAGGTTCCCATAAAGAGCGCAATTAGCAATTATGCAGTCATCAATTACAATTATCACAACTGGTGATTATGCAATTATCACACTAAATCATCGTTTCCCCCCTCTGCCTTACCAGTTTGCCACCCCCTGTGATTTGGTTGTTTGAGGATGGGTTGTGATGATGCAGGTGATTAGAGTGTGCGACAATGATGGGGGTGTTGGGCGGGTGTCAACGCGGAGAGTGTGCAAATAAATGTGTGAATGCTTGGAGCATGTCTGCATATGCATCTGTGCCTCCGTGTGAGCATTGTGCCATTCATTCTCTCTGAGTGTGTGTGTGTGTGTGTGTGTGTTCACGGACGCACTGCCTCCATCTCAAGGTGAATGTGGTCGTCGCTGGGGGTGGTTTGGGGACAGAAAATGTATGGTTCCACAGTCCCTGAGGCCTCTAAATTACCTGTCATCTTCCCCATGATGCAAAGGTCAGTGCACAATCAGAGGGAGTCCATCCTACTGTGCTGCTCACTGAGCTCCAGTCCAGCCCACAGGCTGACAGGATGTCACAACAACCCCGGTCCCGCTCCATGCTTATTAGAACAAAACAGTGGGAAGCCCACTACCACCGCAGCACCACTTGTCACCAGAATTTCCAGAAGAATCTGCTGGATATTTGACAAATATTTGGTCCTTGGAGCTGATACAGGAGATAAGGCTAAATGTGATCAATATTATTCTTCCTTGAGATGCAGTTCTATAACATCTGATCTCAGTTGTTCACATATATTCAGTATATAACCCCCAGTGATTGTTGACTTCTTTTTTCTTTACCTTTCCAAACATTGGTTTTAGTGGACTGACTTCTCCCAGGTAATACTATTTCAGGCGTGCACTTGTTGACTACCACTCTGGAAATAAGATGACATTTACCCGTGGCTGTGGCTGATAATTATCTGTGCTATGCATGTTGTTTATAGAGATACCCAGCGGTGCATCCCTATAAACAACATTCATTCTGACCTGTCCTGAGTAAAATTACTTTGATAAAGTATCTCATAGTGGCTTCAATGCAAAATGTATTTGTTTCACTAGCGCAAAAAAGAAAAAAAAGAATATATAAATAAATAACCAAATACTGGTAAACAAAAAAAAATATTGGTATCATCTATCAGCCAAATTGCTATTTCAGACATCAGTACCAGTGTGGATTTCCTGGTCAGTGGGTCCTCCATCTGTAAATCATCGTTTAAAAATCCAGATATAAAGCCTTTAAAGCCGGCAAAGTTATTCAGCATCTCACTGGGCATTTTATAGCTGAGTATTAAGGAGGCCTTAAATAAAGGTCAAAAGAGTTAAAATAATTTCAAGATGACTTTTTAATGGCTGACTGGTCACAGGAATGCCTCTGTGAAGCACCACAAAATTTAGATTGTAAAAGACATTTCAAGGAAGAAACCTGTGGTCTCCTGTGAGTTTTCTGCTTTCAGTTTCTTTTATGTGATCTGTATGTTAAAACAAAAACAAATGCAAAAAAAACACACACAAAAAAAAAACTATCATCATTTTCTCTTCAGAAGCAGCGAAGAGATCTGATCTTAGCCGTGCCGGCCCAGCACTTGTGCAGCTGTCACTGCAGGCGGTTGTTTTGCTTTGAGAGTAGGTTCACAGGAGAGGCGGGAGCGCAGAGATGAGTTGGTGAGGAGTGACTGATGAGTGGGTGGAGGAGAGAGTCAGAGGTAAACACTATTGCAATACAGTCTGGACATTGAGGGACCAGTGTACACCCACACATGCACTCCCACGCACACACACACACACACACACACACACACACATATATATACATCAAGTTGCTCTCATTCAGCCTGTGTTTGAGGGCAGATTTAATCATGGTGACACCCATCTTGGAGCGGTGGTGGCAGCATGGCGGTGGCTGCGGCCATCTTTGGGTGCCCGGTGAGATGAGCAGTCAGAGCACTGACACACATCTCGTCGCCACGTCAATTCCAATCAGCAGTGCCTGTCAGTCAATGCGCCGCGCGCACAAAAGACCGACGCTACCGCCACTCAGCCACTGCAGAGCTGCCGTCTCAGCCAAATAAATGGCCAAAGCTGACCAAACCAATATTCTTCTGAACCACTTATCCACTCCTCATGTGAATACAAGCTGCAACAAAAGCAACGACAAATTCAATGTGAAAATTTGACACCATTCATGGTAGCATGTAAGCCCAAGGGGAGAGGCTCAACTCTATTGGAATGGTTGAACGATATCTGAATGGTACAATGAATGGAGGCAGAGTAGGACCTAAAGTCTATGCCAGAAAAAAATCCAATATAGGTTTCAAGACCCTATTAACCTGTGGAGAAGAAGGCAGAAAGGTTTTCATATAGCATTTTACAGCTGCTACTGGATTAAGCTGTGGTTATCTACTGTCCGTGTTCATGAGTCTGCTCCGCTGCACTCGCGTCTCAGTGATGCAAACTTTGTCTTCAAACAGGAAGTTCAAGGATGTGGTGCACATGTTTGAATGCCAGCCTTTTGTTTTTAAATGGCCATGCAGACTCATCCATAGAGAATTTACAGTAGAATGCACCAACTATGCACATGATCCAGACTTCGAAGAAGCATAGCAGGAACGACTACTTGGCTGTCGGGACTTCTGCAGTCTGCGTCCACAATGGAGGATCATGTAGGCTTCAGCAGGGAGGCCTGTACAGGCAGTCAAGCTTTGAGCTCTATCCTAATGTCAGCATGCTCACGGTAATGTGACAGAAACTGTCTGGTGGGAGCTTGTTAACGTTAGCATACATGTTAGCACTGACCACGTTCACTACCACAGATATTTTATACAGCAGTTAACACAAAAACATCTTTGACTGATGAGATATAATAAGCTTTTTAGGGTTTTAATGCTCAAACTCATGGATTGATTCTGAAGTCAGAACTACTGCAGTTCCTCGAACAGTTAAGTGTTACAAGGAACAACTTTACAGCAAAATAAACATGTTTATATCCAAATTCAAAAAAGTTTGTGTTATGAAGGTTGTTTTTTTTAAATAATCAATTTAAAATATTGTAAGGCTTAAAGTTATGCATTATTAGAGTTGTGGCCACTTTTACAGGTGTGCTGACACAGGTGTCTGCGGCTGAAAGCTATCAGCTCGGCTTTACATCCACTAATTCAATCCACTGCACTTGACCTCTCAACTCTCTTGGTGCCATTTGGAGCATTTTTAATGGAATTATCTGACAAATAATAGAGCCTGCTGTGCAGTTAATTATACAGAGCAGCCCATCCAAGAAATCTGTGCTCCAGTTTTTCTAAGTAAATTCTACAATTTTACATACGTTACTCAGGAATAACGTTATGATCATTTGTGAACAAATGACCATAAAGGCAGACTTGACGTTCTAATGAGCCATTTACAGTTTAATTCCACATGAAGCTGTAAATGGTGTTAATATGAAGTGCAAACATTTAATAACGACAGCAACTTATCCACAAAGCGCCAAACTTAGAGCGGTGTCCTGAGTGCTGAGGCACATAGTCCGTAAAAGTCACCAACGCTCAGCTGACTCGATAACTGCTCCAGCTGCAGCCCTCCGCTGGCTTTAACATCAGCACAGAAACTGTCTGCTGGGAGCTTCATGGCTTGGGTTTTTATATCCATGCAACTCCTGTAGGTGCATTGTAGCACAGTACTTTTGTCCATATGCATGTCTGGGCATTACACCAACACAGGGCCAGATTGATTAAATACGACACAGGTCCCACAATGCTCATAGGTGTAGTTAGTTTTAGAAGTGATTTACAAAAGTTGTGTTGTTTTACAAACATAGTTGCAGTCAGCTCATTTCATTATCGAGCGCAAAAACATTATATGATATTTGGCATGGAGTAATTTTTAATTAGGAGCAAATTGCCAGTTGCGAACATTTGTAAAAAAAAAAAAAAAGTTTCTATTTTTGTGCCTCTGAGAAAAACTCCCATGCAAGTGGGTCAGTGCACCTTGTTAGCATGGCTTGCTAGTGTTAGCACTCCTCTCACCCAAATATGCTTACTTCTACACCTGCTTGGTTCAAAAAACCAAGATGGCTACAGCCAAAATACTAAACTCAAGGCTTCAAAATGAACCAACGGATAACTTCAGGATGGCTACATTAATCTTTTACATACAATCATAAATAAGATTTGACAAATTAATAATTCATAATTATGCTAGATATAAGACATATGTCATCCTTTGAAGACTGAACGTTTGCATCTAATAGTTGCAAGACACTTCAGTTGGAGCCAAGAGGTGGAAACACGGACATCATTTTCTATATATGGCTAAAACTGCATATCTACATATACTGTGTAAGAGGAGAGAGGGTCAATGCCCCAGTGTAGTATGCTGATAATGACCCAGACAGAGAGAGAGAGAGACAGCAAACCTCTACAGATCAAGGTGGGGCTGACGTAATCCTGACGGACGTGGCACGTGTCGCTGCATGAGAGACACAGAACATGGCACGACATTAAACCGAGATCAAAGGGCCTGCTGTCTCCACTAGGCAGCAGGTGCCTTCTGGGTCCCCCCCCCCCAGTCATCATCAACAGGCGGTAGAACCACTCTGTTTCCCACCCTCTCGACAAAATTCAAAAGCACCAGCCTCCGTACTAACACCTCAAAGTCACAGCAAAGTCAAAGTCAAGAGTCGGCGAGAGACAAACGGAGAAGAGAAAACAAATCTTTTTTGAACGTCTTTGTAGTTCAAAAGACGGGAGTTGTCATTTTCTTTGAGTTTGCTCTTTCAAATGTTTCAAGCAGCGAGTGACCTAAACCTTGAGGAAAGTGTGTCTCCTGAAAATGTATCCATCACGGCATGATGGGAGGGAGCGCGGGCGTGCTGAGGGTAAGATGAAGGCACCGGTTGATGTGCTGAGAGGGAGGGCTGCGAAAAGTAGTAATGAGTGCACCTGGACTAGTTTTCTGTGCTGGGAGAACTGTTAAGAGGAGAGAAGAGAAGAGAGGAGAAGTGTAGGTAAGGGCTAATTATAAAAATAAAGTGCCCCCATTATCCCGGCGTTGTACTGCCCTAGTGAACAGAACTACAACAGATGGGGTGTCACGGGTAACTGTGCCAATGTGAGCCAAAGCCCTGGAGTGGATGGACCCTGGCAGGCCGCTGGTGGAGCAGCTCTGGCAAGGGGGAGGCACAGCTGCATATCTCGCCCCCCCAGACACATGTTGACAGTGTTTCTCTAGCCCTGCCTACACTAGTCAAGGTGAGACAGCATGACACGAGAGGAGAGGGAGGCAGCGAAAGAGGGAGTGCGAGTGCTCCTCTATGATGGATAGCGCTCTCCAGCCACCTCTCCTCTCTCTCCCTCTTAGAAGGCTGGTGACTTTCCAGTGAGGCAATTATCATTGCGGAATGCATAATAGCCTAATTAATTACAGGTATCAGCGCCGCCTTTGTTTCAGCATGGAGGAACATCATGCCAAAGCCGCATCCGCTAAAAAGAACAACGCTGATGAACGAGCCTTGAACCGCAGTTAGAAGAGCGCAGCTGACAGAGGAGCGAACGGTGTGGAGATGGCTTGAAGTCTGCCAAACAATCCGGCGTCTGTTGCAGGCAGAAGATGGATCGGAAACACATGGTGCAGAAATTAGGTCCATTATTTGCTTGATAAATCTGCTGTTGTCAATCGCAAGGGCTCGGAGGAAGATCTCAGGTAGGCCCAGCGTAGGACGGCTCTGCGGTTAATTTGGCTCCAAGTAGAGGAAGAACGAGCGCGACGTTGGTGGCGGCACTATCAACAATCAAACAGCCCCCTTCACCCAGCCTTCCCTGACAAACACGCCATATCATTTGTCCTGTCAGATTTGCCGATCTCATTCATTGTAGTGAAAAAGCCGGAAAGTAGACAATTGCCGGGGAAAGGGAACGGGACCTGCGAAGGAGAGGAGTGAATGATGGGGTGACTAGGGAGGAGAGACAAGCACAGAGATTTGTGCTCCTCTCCGCTGCAGCTAAACACAAGCATACATTTGTGCAGAACTTAATGGAACGTCACATTTAGTGTGCCACTGTGAGCCTACTGTACAGCCTGTGTGTGTGTGTGGGGGGAGGGGGGGGGGAGGGGGTCGTGGTGGTAGGCTTATAATCCCTCGAAGCCCCCAGGCAGCGAGGGCTCATTGTAGAGTACATTGAGTCTAATAGAAGCAGGCGCTGCAGTTGTATGCAGCTTTTTTCTGCTCCCACTATGAGAAGAGTTTTTACATAATTAATGACTGTTGATGTTTCCTAGGTAGTCGCCCGGCAAATTCACTCCAGACTCGGCTGCCACCATCGTTGGTTCCACAGAGAATGAGCGACAGTAGAACAGACAGCTTACATTACAGGCATAAATAAGGCAATTTTGTACAGTGTCTTCAGACATTACTGTGAGGGGGGTTCAGGGCCAATGATTCGACTTGCTTCAGAGAAATGCTCAGAAAGAGCTTTTCTGTGTCTCGGAGTCTTCCGAGAATTTGCGCTTGATGCGAGTAAAACTACTTCCTTTAGTGTTTTTTGGTTTTTTTCATTCTGTATGCTCTTAGAGAGGCGCAGATGAAGAGGCGCCTTTTCAAAAACACTTGACGGCACCAGACAGGCGATCATTCACATCTCCATGAATCAGTCTAATCTGAATGTCGCTCTTAATACACGTGAGTCCGGCGTAGGAGTCTGGGTTTGTACGCTGCAGACCTCCGGCAGTCTGGTGAGGCCTCGGGGCCCTTTGCACATCTTGCTGGGAGGCAGTCCACATTTATACTGGAGCATGTTAAATTAAACATTTAAACACGACACCAAGGGAAGGCTATTTTTTACTGCTCCCAGCCCACTACTCATTATTAATTTGTAATAACCTTTAAGGCTTTTTGATGTCATACATATTTTACAGAGAGATATCACTCCCAGCCAGACTGGTGAGGGCCTGTCGAAGACAGATCACCAGAGTGCCACTGAAATGTGGTTTCATCTGCTATAATTAGGACCAGGTGGGGGTTGGGCTCCCCGTGTGTGTGTGTTTGTCTACACACAAACTCACACACAAATGTGATGACATGTCAAAGACCAAAACAGTGTAGAGGGTCAAAAAGAAAGAGAGGAAAAAAAGGCATCTTTCTGGCAGATACCTGTCCATCACTGTATACCCTTTAGATATTTATGAATGCCAAATGTGAAAGTAGTTAATTTCAGCTACATAAATCACCAGAGTGGCTGAATGCTTGAAAACGAGGGGGGCACATTAACACCCCACACTCTGTCTCCTTCATATTCCTCCGTTAGAGGGCTGGCCGAGACCCATCTTCCTCCCGCTCTGCTGGGAGGCCCTTCATGCCCGCTGGATGCCAGCCTAAAGCTCATGTAGGCTGGTGCCAACATGCCACTAAAAGCTGTAAAACAAACGAGCTCTGTTTGGTTAATGTACACTGATTGACCTCCGCTGCCAGGCATTTGATGTCATGATTGTAATGACCAGCTTTCTGCCTGATCACTCATATACAATGTGACAAGCGTGAGGTGGCGTTTCTATTTGAGTGAATGAGGACTAATCAGAGGAGATGGCTATAGCAGCACAGCTCATGTTTGCAAACGCAGATCTCGGCGACGATCGATAAAATGACAGCAGTCACATTTTATTAGTTGATAAAGGTCAGTTAACCAAAATTATGATTTTCTTTTCTTTTTTTTTTTGGTTTATTTTGTTCTTGCTTACTCTCCCTGTTTGTGCCATGGAAATAAAGAAAGCTTCATTTTAAAAGTTTTAAAGTCGTTTAGCACACTATGGATATGACATAAACAGATATTCTGACATCAATCAACAGATGTTGGCAAATAAAATGTATTTTTTAAAGGGATTATGTTGCGATATATTAGTAGGTACATTTGTGAGGCACAGCTGAAGATATGTAGTATTTTATTTCATCAAATTCTGCAGTCTCACACCTTTTTGACAGATAAAATTTCTTCTTGAATCTTTAATCTCGTGCAGCATATGCATTTGTGCTTGGCAGTTTGATGGAAGCACGACTTATGTTAAGTTTTAAAGGTAAAACTATACAGCATTTCAAAAGAAAGAAGCCAATATTACAGATTTAGAGAGTTTATCTTACTCCAGGGAGCCTCTGCCAACCCTGACCTCTCGGATTCATCCATGAACCCGTTGCAGGAGTCCTGACCGCGAGGTTGAAAACCACTGAGCCACAGTTTCAACACTTTTCTTAGCTGTGTTTTCTTCATCTCAGCGACTTTATTTCTCCCTCCCCTCAATAAAAAGAATGTGAAATAGAAAATGACAAGAGTGGGGGTCCTTGGATTATCCTGAGTAATAAGGACATTGCTTCTTTTTTAATATTTCTGCACTTTGAGGACCACCAACGAAATTCTTTCCTCATTCATTGTATGAAAGGGTGGAGGCAAATCTCACAAACCGACAACCGTGCAAAGCATTTAGATACTAAGAGGAAAGCAAAGATACTTTCAAAAATAATACCATGAATAGTTTTCATTGATCAAATAACCTCATACAAAGTGCAGAAAACATGAACAAAAGATAAGCTCAACCTTGATGAGACAACCCCCCCCCCCCCACCCCACCCCCCCGTTGCCTTTAAAACAGTAATAGTGTTCCTCAGCACTCTTGCACTGTTTTCCAGGTAGAGGGCACATAGGTTTGTTCTGAATAACATGCCACAGTTTTTGTTATGGATTACGACTTTCTCAGTGTATTCTGTCTTCTCTCCACCGGACTCCCCACATCCCTCTTGTCCATCAACATACTTCTTTAGACGTATTTTCACACATCAGCTTTGAACGATTTCAGAAAAATCAAGCTGGGAGAAAATTCCACAATTTTCCTTTATCACACATAACACACAAGAGGAAGTAGTGCACTTCAGATGGGTTCACGCTACAGAAAACGCTCCTGCCTGGACAGCGCGTGCAGGAGGCAGCACACATGACGCCCACTCAAAGGCAGTGAATGCGCCAGACTATTAGCTCCACACACACAGGCTGTGAACTAGTGAGCTGGCAGGTTAAACACGGGCTATTGTCCTACGTGACTGAGTCAGAAATTTGTGCTGGCACCTCTGCGAGGTAATGTTTCGAAAACTTCAGAGCTGCACAGCATGTGTGGAAATGACATTAGAACCCGGCCATATTTCTGAGGTCGTGTCAAACAATGAGTTTTGATTAGATGTCTCCCTGATGGCGTGCCCAATGGAATATAAAAATATGAAGTGCCTAGAGCCTTTAAAATAAAACAAAACCATTGAACATATATCAAAACCTGTGTAAATAAAAATCACTAAAGTTAAGAGACAAAACACTTTTTTTTTTTTTTTTTTACCTGAGTGAACCGACCCATTAGAGAAAGAGCCAGGAAAAATATGCTTTTTGTTACATCATTGTGAGGCAGACGCTCAGGAGTGCCAAATCAATCTTAAGCAGCCTCAGAAACAAGTCTTCAGCGAGCTTTATATATAGGCCCTCACTTTAGTGGTTATCTATTGGATGCTGAGTGTTACATAATCCTCCATATGCTCAGAGTGTAGGACAATTCCGTACGGGTTATAAATAAAGAAACCTGACGCACGGCTGCAGCCACTGTGATTTGGGCAAGTTCTCACATGGGATGTCATAGTTCTGCAGTGCTAGCCCCACTGCTATTTCAGGCTCTGCCTCATTAGAACATCTACTGTGAGTGAAAAAGAAAAACACACACACACACACGCTCACTAAATATATATATATATATATATATATATATATATATATATATATATATATATAT
>VURO01020815.1:0-11505 GCA_015108175.1 Pelvicachromis taeniatus
GAGCAGCTCTGTGGCCTTGAGAGCATTTACTCTTGTTTCCTGTCAAAAACTTGACAGGTCACTCCACTCTTTCCCGCTTAAAATAGAAGAGAACAAATTAGAATATATGAAAAAAAAACAAGAAACTGGAGGGAAAAGTGTCATTTTTTTTCATACGATGCTATGGAGAAGCAAATCATTGTTGTCCATCACCAACATAAAATGTTTCTCATAGAAGACAGGACACAGTAACTTTATTATCTCATATTTAAGACTTTTTTTTTCTTCTCTTTTAATTTACTCCTTTTCTTTTAGACCACCAGTTTTCTGTCAGAGGCCCAGTTTACTGCAGAGTCACCAGAAACCCTGGACCCACTTTTCAAGTTCCATGAGACCATTGCTAAGGTAGGACCATGTAACCCATGTAAAGGAGCGTATAGTTTTATATCACTGAGTGCACTGCTGAAGAAATCTCGTGGCATAAATGTGGTCTTGGCCCAAATGAGATTATGTCTTCTATCAGAAACTGCTAAAATAACACACTGTTAGCATGTCCATGTTGAATGAACCTGTTATAACAACTGGGATAACGAAGCATTATTGAAAAATTGTTCCAAAATTAAAGTCTTGCCAAAATCACAAACCATAACCATGATGGCTGCTGGACGGAATTCGTAAATATCCCATGGATGTTTGCAAGTTTATGTACACAAATTGCAATATTATTCTGTTATCAATTAGAGCCAAACATCAACAAAATAATCTCACTTTTAAGAAGAGAGAAAACGGACTCAAATTGTAGACGTACCAAGTGATCGACAGTCCAGACAAGCCCAGTTCACCATGCAACAAATACATGCTGTGTGGTTTTCTGTTCACAAGAATTTCCCAATCAAAACAGTTGTCAATCAAATATCATTTTATTAACAAAAGCACAAACATTTATTGTTATTATTACTATTGCAACAACCTTATCAGTATTCCTTGGTTTGTAAGGAAGGATCAATTGGATTGGACAACTTTTGCACATGGAAAAAACAAACTGGATCACTTTGCATAAATTTGGTATTTATTATAACGTAAATTATATTTATTTTGATAATCCAGCCATTCATTTGTTTTTCACTTGTCCAGTTCATTGTTGTGGTTTAGGCTATAGCCTATCCCAGGCTGTCCTCAAGCTGCAATAGGGTGAGAGGCGGGATATACCCTTATCAAAGTCATTTTAATAATTAGCCCGTTCTACTTTAAAGTCTTTAGCATTTCATTAAAGAATCTGATACCTGCTATGCTTAGAAATGGGTGGTGCATCATACATGCAGAAACATTGGTACCAGGCTTTTGCTGTTGCTAGGCAGCTGCAAAGCCAGCTGCTGTCAGTCACTTAGCTGGTGTAGCAAATGAAATTAGCAGGGTCATTAGCTAAGTAAAGCATAAAAAGTCACAATCCATTTTAGCTGCAACAGTCAATGCCCAGAATCTATTGATATTTACTGGAGATGAGCAGGCTTTGCAGGAACAATCACTTTATGTTCAGTTCCTCAGTACAGCAGATCTAATGAAGCCCTGACTCTGAAGAAAAAAAAAGCAAAAGCAGAGATGTGGTTTCACATCTTTGAAAATATGCACACTCGGGGCAGCTTGCCAAAAACTTGTAAGGTGTTTCAGGGAAATAAAAAAGGCAACTTGAGGTTAAATGTACTGCATGTTTATCCACTTGTGATCGCTGCCTTCCTTTCTTGTTCTTTTGCTATAGTTGTAACATATTTTTTTCCCTCTACAATGACACCTCTGTAGAAGTCAGAATAAATTCACACTGCTTATGTAAGATGTTGCCAAATTAGGATTTCCATCTCAGCTAACGGGACCTTTTTAAAATAGCCCTTGTTGTTAGGAGGAACACTCTCATTGCTTATAAATGCCACCAGCCTACCATAGCTATCACCACTGTGGTAAGCTGTCACAGCATACAAATTACATAAGGCACAGTGACATTTTCATTATCTTTTATGGAGCCCAGCTCTAAATGAAGACACTTCATTTTGTTATGTCCCTACCTTGGCACCTCATATGTGAGAAATTACACTTAGTTTACAAGTACCACGCTGGCAGAACTGTAGTAGCTCATCCTACTCCTGTGTAGGTTTGTTCTCTATAAACAAAAGACATTTGTATTCTTTGAAGCAAAGAGTGGAGCCAGAAGCAGACAAATAACTGAAATCACAGGCATTTATATAGGTTGATTATTTTATGATTATTTGTCTTGACTGCGTTTATTGTCACAATGTAAAGCTTGTTGCGGAGCTCACACACAGAAAGAAAATCTGGTGCAATGCTGTGTCTTAATGGGGATTGCCATAAACTGATTACCAAATGTGCCTGGAAATTTTATCTACATTTATGAGGTTAAGTTTATTACTGACTATTTATTACTAATTATTTCCTGCAGCTCTTGGGTAATAGAAGTCTTCTTAAAAAATGTAAAAAAAAAAAATAAAAAAAAAAGTGACTACAGCTCATTTTCTTCTCTTTCATTTCACAAAAGCATAACAACCACAATGCCCCAGTTGGTATAATGATAAATGATAAAATGAATTATTGTCCATTTAAAACCACACACAGCTGTGATTTCTATGGTGGAAAGGGACACCAGAGAATTGTTGTATGTCAGAAAGATAAACATAAAGCTTAAAAGCAAAGAGAATGAATGCAATTTTGTCTTGTTTCATTCTTTTTATTCTTTCAAAAAGCTGGAACTCTATGTCTGCGGTTATTTAAGTGCCGACAGTCAATACTGCATTATCGAAATTCAGCTCAAATGTAAGCAAAACATGAATAGTGAGTGTGTGGACATTTGTGCATGTGTGTGTGCCAGCAGCGTAAGGTGTCATTGTTCACAGGGTAGGTGACCTTCATGTCCATCCCATCCCTGCTGGATGGTGATTGCTCGCCTAAAAAGCACCTGGTTGGCAGCTCATTTTTCTCTCTTGATTTTCATTCAACAGCACCTCCTCCATTCATCTGGACAAAAAAGGTGGAAACTTACTGACCTTAAAAACAAATACAAAACAATAATGGCTGGTCATTCTTGTGGTTCGACGTGTATTGCAGCATGCTTCATATCACCTCCAACTTTATCCACAGTTGACACAGATACTGGCTTCGGTCAGTAAGTTTCACTTTATAACGACCAATTAAGCACTCTCTCATGTGAGTTACTGCACTTTTGATAAAAACAATGGAAAAGGTCACAGATTGGCTTTTATTAAGTGTTAATTTATGTCTTTCACTGAGCAGCAGCGCTTTCTAGGTCTCGCATTGTTCTGTATGCTTCTTACCTTTAAGACCAGGTGTCGCAGAAACATTTTTCAGAGAGAAACTGGAGGCAAGGAGATCCACTGAGAGGCAAATAAAGGAAATAAACTTCATCACACTTACAGATGAATGGGTTTTTTTGATGTGAGGTTGTAAAGTCAGTGGGAGTATAGAACTCTATAAACCATTTCACATGTAGACCGCACATGTTAAAATCAAGTTTGACATTGTGACAATAGCATAACTGTGTTCAGTGTTTGATGGCTGATGTGTTCCACTGGCAGGGAGATACCGTATATCTGCTAGTAGTGGCCTGTCTCTTATTGACGCCCATTTCTAATAAACCCTGCGTTTGAGAACACGTCACGACAAATAGACGCCGGTCTCCTTTAAGCGCCGTTCATTTTGCCCTTTTGTCTCCACTGATAATTTTGTTAAATCCTGAAATGTTCATCCGCTGTTGTTGCCTACAATTTTGTGGCTGTAAATACTTTACCATACCGTATTTTATTGCCACATGAACCCGTCATTACCCGTCACCATTCCGTCTGAGAAGGGAATAAGAGCTGGTCTCCAACAACCGCCGGTCTCTTTTAAACACCGGGCCGGCCGACTAATTTTTTGGAATAAACGCTGGGGCTACTATTGGAAGATATACGGTAACACATATGCCAAATGTTTCCTAGCTTATTCATTCCACACTTTTTGGAGAGGAAGGTTGATAGTAAGATGACCTGGAGGAGAAAACAAGTTGAGGCTTGGCTAAGGAAATGTGATCCACATGTAGATTAAAAATGTTTTATTGCCTTCTCACACACTTGTTTCCACTATCATCCTCTCCTGTTTGCTTTAGTTTTAGTTTCAGTGGTAAGATTTGACTTTTCTCTGCTTTATTTTCAGCCTCCTACCATAAATGATGTCAAAATGTAGCTTTAAATGTTTTTTATAACATATTCACTTCTATTACTTGAAGTTCTCCAGTTGTCTTTAAAACCGGCAGTCATAATTACGCTTGCTTTCTCAATCAACTCTTCCTGGCCAATTTGCCCTAACCACTTTCCTCTTCTGTACTACTTAAAGTGATTTTTAAGTTCTTTGCACAGTCACATAAATTGTTAAGCTTGTAATTATTCCTTAAAGATGCTGCACACTCGTTTACAGTTATACTAACTGATTCAAGCAGTACACTGGCTAAGTTTGGGTGGAAATGTTCGGGGAGTAAAAGGGGTCACATCTAATGTGCTTTTAAGAATGACAAATGGTTAAGGTCGTGACAACACAGGAGGGTATGGGGATGATTGTATATACACACACACAAAGTCTAAAGTAGGAGTATTGCAGTTTTGTGCATTTTAGATGGACAGACAATCAGAGCACAGTTCTTGAGGAAGACCAAGTCTTCATGAAGTCCATAGATTATTTTTTGTAAAAGTGCTTACATGAAGAACAAATCTGAAAATCAATGACTCACCCACCCAGCGAGCAAAATTCAAATGGTCAAATATTTGGGCACATCAGTGGTTTAAACCCTGGAGTGGACGTCTCTGACCAAATGGGCCCGGTGTGTTCAGAGGATGTAGGGTAATGACATTTAGAGGAAAAAAAAATCTTGCCACCTGACCAGATTCAGATTCAGACCAGAAGCATTCAGTTTTTTCACACTTATCTCTTTTTTTTTTATCACATAAACAGAAAAAAATGAGTTTTTATTTACAGATGAGTCCTGTAATCTCTGGCAAAGCTTGTCGGTGTCTATGAGGAAGGTTGTAGCCATGGTGGGCAGAGGAGAAATAGCGCTGTCATTTGGCCTTAATCATCACATCCTTGGAGATCAGGCAAAGTGCCAGATGTTATTTGTGCAGGTTGTAAAATGAAGCGAGAGAGAGAGAGAGCGCGAGAGGAAGAGAGGGAGAGAAGGCCAAAAGTACACTGACACAACATGTCATCATGAAGGGCAAATGGGAGGAGACAGAGATGTTATTCTCCATGTTAAATATTCAGACTGGGAGAGGAATACAGAAAGGCAGAGAAGGCTGTGACCTCTTTTGGACTTGTGTGTATGTTTGCGTGCTTGGACTCATGTTGCGAAGGAATGAAGCCATTGTGGTGACCAACCGCCCCTCATCGGGACAAAGTCTTTATGCACTAAATCATTCAAATATTGGTGAAAACATACAAGATGAGGTTAGGATAAGCACACATTATAGATATGGTGAGTTGCCAGGAAAAGGAGGTACATCACTGTAATTAATATGTAATTAGTAATTTTGATACGTATGCCATAAAATATACAAAATTATTCTTAGCTTTTGCACCAATTGATAGTTTCTATTCTACTAATAGTAAGTACCTACATGTTGTCTATGTGAAATATTCTCATCAATTTATGTACTTATTGTTAGCTGAATAAATCATGTCCTTCAATATTACTATTTGTAAATCACACACGAAAATGGTCACTGGGGTGCAAATCAAATCAACGGGAATCTCAAGATAATCCTAATCATTTCTCTCGTTTTTGTCACCATCATACAGCAGAACAAATGACATTATGCCTGTGAGGACATTAGTGTATTGCACCAGCAAATAACAAGTCATCTCAGGACTAAACAAATTACTTACAGCAATAATATGACTTCAGAAAGCTGGGTCACGATGCTGGTTTAGCTCACTGGGTTGAACAGGCGCCTCATATGTTATAAGGCTATTGCAGATGCCCAGGTTTGAATATGCTCATGGCCATTTGCTGTGTGTCTCGCTCTCAGAAATACTTAAAACAAAGGTGGGGTCATTTAAAGGTTGAATCCTAACTGTGTCCAAAAATAGATAGCTAAAAGATGAATGAGCGTCACTCTTCATTCCAGTGTGAAAGGGCAGAATTTGTATTAGCTTCCAATAAAATTCATTATTCCTTAAAATCATAGAGTTGCGAAATCTGTGGCATTGAACATTTAATCCTGAAAATTGAGAGGCTCTATAAGAGACTGCAGAGTGAGTTTCTCTGTCTTATAAGGACAGTGAAATACTTTATGGCAACAACACGTCTTGGAAATTAGCTCATGTACATCTGATATACAGTCTCACTGCAATGCAGTAGGTTGAGCTGGTGACCTGGTGTCACAAAATGAGAAAATGAATGAATGTATGTGTCATGTTCTTCTGTTTAACAATTTCAAATATGAATATGTATTTTTTTTTTTCTTTCTCTCCTTCCTATTGCATCAGTGTTTGATCATCTTCCTCTGTGTACCATTCTCTGTGTGTTATCCTCACACCAATATCCAGCCACCTCCTGACTCTCTATGGAATGGTACATGTGCATTGTTAGTGTTGTAGCTCAGGGACTCTGCCTATGCTCTATGTCCCTGAACTCATTTGTCAAGTACGGTTTTGGACACAGCTTGGTTGGAAGGGTTGAGGGTGGCAGGTGGCAACAGCATGCATCTTTCACTTTCTTTGTTCTCTCTCTCCTCTGTCTCCCTTGGCCTCTAAGTGTGCAGTGTTCTCAGAGGTAGCACATTTTTTAAACGTGGTCTTGTATACAAGCTGGCGTCCTCTGAGTTGGCAAAGCATGGCAGGGCGTTGATCAGGCCAAGGACAGCTAGCAGGTCCCTGCTGCACACTGCTAGGTTTACATCAGTAGATATATACTATGTGCAGTAGACATACAACTGTAAATATAAATATGTTTGCCTCAAGTAAAGAAAATGTTTTTTCCTCAGCGATTTTAATCCTTGCACTTTAAACACTTCAACCCACTTCTGTTTTGGATTTTAATAAAAGGAAGACCATCTGTCATGGTCCTGGGTCGGTGACCCAGTGTTTTGTAGCTGTTCCATTTGTGTTTCTTGATTATTTTTATTCGGGGTTGTCACTGTTGATATTTTGATTTCTGTTCTAGTATTTCTAGTTGTCAGATTTTGTATTTTGAGCTCCTTCTGTTCTGTGTCTCTGTGCCTGCCCTGGTCTCACGTATATGTGTTCCCTCTCTGTTGCCATGTCTGATGTCTTAGTGTTAAGCTCGTGTCTGTGCATACCTGTTGTATTTCCTGTTTTATTTTGATAGTCCCTGTCCTGTGTGTAGTGTGTCTGGTTTTACTTCCCTTTGTTTCGGCAGCTCTGATTTCTGCCAGCTGTGTTTCCCTCCTGTCTCCCATCCCCTGATTGCTCCTGTGTGTATTTAAGCCCCGTGTTTTCTTCTGCTACTGGTCCGACTGCGTTACCTCTGCATGTCACCCTGTCTTGCACCCTGGCGCTTTCCTGCAGGTCATGGTTTCAGGTTTGGTTAGTTTCTGTCCTTCTCATCTCTGTTCAGTCTGTTTTCTCACCATTTTGAAAATAAAGCATTCGGTGCAAGTCTTCGCTGACACCCAGAGGATCAAGTACTGTTATCTTATCAAAGCTGTTCTTTCACACATCCAGAACATTTTTTGTAAATGACTAAAAACAAAACAAAATGCAACAGAGCACTAAAAGTCCCATAAACTTCTTCTGACCAACATATATGCAACTTACTCCCCAACAATCCCTAATTTAGATTGTCTATCTTAAAAAGAGGGCTGATATCTCGATGGTCAAAATATGGGCTCAAATTGTGGTCATAAATATTTTGTACTTGTAAATCAGGCCGCATAATTGTGAACTGAGTTTTGTAGTCTTGTAACCCAAAAATATCTGACAATTTGTATTGTATTTTCTCCTCTTCTTCGTCTTTGTCGTCGTCGTAAGTAGTATTATGTTAGCAGATGTCATTAGGGTGTTTTCATACCTGCAGTCAGTTTAAACTAAACTGATTTGTTTTCTGCCTTGGTGTAGTTCATTTGTTCAGATGTAAACACAGTGATCGCATTCAGGTGCGAGTCCATAGGTCCATACAGTCTAGCAACTAGCCATGAATTGAACAAAAATTCTCCATGTCTTCCAGTATTCCAGAACACAGCACCTTCTTCCTGTATTTACTTTTCTTGCTCCCGCCCCAGACGCATCTGGCCAATGAGCAGACGAAATATTCTCACGTGGTTTATAGTGATGCATTTTGGTTCACTTGGATTTTTCTCTGTGTGAAAAGAAACCACGTCAAAGAGCTGCGAGTTTACAAACCCATCAACTGATTTGGATCAGGTGAACAATTTATAGGTGTAAAAAACACCCGAAGAACGTGAGAAAAACCTTTTTTTCTTTATAATATTGCATGCAGTGTACATCAAGAAAGTGAAACGAGTTTTGTGAGGAATAAAAAGTGAATTTGGGGAAAAAAGTTAAATTGCTACATACTTTCCCACCTTCATAGCAAGCAAATCACTCACTGCATGATATAGACACTGCTGTTTTAGAGAGTTACAGAAAGTGCCGGTCACAGACCTCCCAGCTTTGACTTCCATGACTGGAAGGTTTGAGATGTGGTTTGATGAACTAGGGCTTAATTTCAACCATACTAATGCTGTTATATATACTATAGCTACAGTTTTTTTTGGTTGCACCCCTAACATTGCCTCATCTTCAGCTGCTTTTACACCGAAAGTTCAATATTGCATAAAGTCCCTATTCAGTGAGATTGGTAACAGTTCAGTTGATACCATCAAAAGCAAAATTAAGCAAAGACACTGCCATCAAAACACGAGCTGACTATTAGTGGAGATGAAAAGCATAAAGGACAAACGTCTTGAAGACTGTAGTCTGCCTCTGGACATTATTCAACACATTTTTCAACTGTTTTTTTTTTTTTTTCTTCCCAAGACATATGGAACATGGACTGTATTTGGGACATAAACACCAGGAACACTGATTGGCTAACTGGGAGCAGGTGTCAGATTAAACACTGGTGATGCTAGTAAAAATAGAACAGACACACAGGCTGGAAAACTGGAAAAAGGCGGGGGGGGTGTAAACCTGACAGGAGTGCCCAACTCCGCCAGATTAAGAAAAAAAGTGGAAAAAACAAAAAGTATGAGCACAACAAATTATTACTGTTAGTAGTAGCAGTAGTAGTATCACACCAATATATCACTGGAATTAATTTGTTGTCCTTGTCTTGGAGTGAAACACAAACAGAAACACAGAGGGCGGTAAAAAAAAAAAAAAACAGAAGATAGGCAGGGAGACAGGAAGGGTAGATGGTAATAGAACAAACAGGCCCAGAAATGAAGAGTGGGACAGAGGGAGAATGAGAAAACAGCAGATAAGCCTGCAAATATAGATGGAGGTGATGGTGATGAACACTAAATGTCCCTCCCAGAGAGACATTGATTGGTGTAAACAGGAGAGGAAAATGAAGACAGAAGGACAGAATGACTTAACATAATACACAAGATCAGACATGCAAATAAAGATGCGTCAGGAGCCAGATAGAGGAATAAAAAGCAGTAAAAATGAAAATAATAAACAGAGAGAAAATGGCACGTATACGCAGGTTGCAAAGAAGTTGACAGAGTTAAATATGCTGGGGAGAAATTCTGATTCA
Source organism: Pelvicachromis taeniatus (assembly GCA_015108175.1). Classification (NCBI taxonomy): domain Eukaryota; kingdom Metazoa; phylum Chordata; class Actinopteri; order Cichliformes; family Cichlidae; genus Pelvicachromis; species Pelvicachromis taeniatus. The sequence continues at coordinate 9,755 of VURO01020815.1, forward strand.
TGTAGTTAAGGAGATGAATAGGAAAGGTATTTAATACATTTTATCTCCAGGTCTGGGCTCGTGTGTCTTCTTTATTGTATTCTGTCATCTTTACTTAAAATCCATTTCTCATCACTGCCAAAGAGCACAAATGCCATCAGATCAGTAAAGGAAGTTAAGACTTTGACGTGAGAAGGTTAACATGAAGGTGATGCTTTCATGATCTGGTACACAATAGAAAAGAGTATACAGTGGTAGATTAGGAAGGAAGGAGGGAAAAGAAGACGACAAAAGTTGTTGTGAATAAAAACTCTCATCATATAATCATGAGCATTATTCACCGTTTCCATCAAAGTTTATATTCTTCTGGAGGCCACCAAGAAGTTGTGATGTATAGAAATTACACTGATAACCTTTAATCATTGAAGTGACATTATTAAAACACAGGATTTAAAAAAAAAAACCTGTAAGAAATGCAGACTTTACCTTCTGTAAACAAGAAAGTAGAACGTAGAAGAGTTTCTGAATCAAAAGCGTCCAAATGAATGGAACTGTAAGCTGGAAACACAGCGGAGATTTTCAAGAGTCTGATCCTGAACCCTTGGGCTGTTCCGATAACATCATGATTTATAATTATCACAGGAGAAAAAAGTGTTTTTGACATGCAGCCTAGAGTCTAACTACAAATTGCTGTGGAGGGAAATACCTATTAAAAATATACAAATATTTTGAATCTGATACTCACTAATTGGTGCCACATAAGACTGCTGCAAGTTGCAGCGGTTGTGAATCTCTACTTGGCATATTCATGCAGGATCTAATAATCACGTCTTTTCAGACTGGGTCTCATTTTGCATATTGAACTTGTTGGTTTGGTTAGATAATCCGTGGATTAGTTTCTGTTCAGTCGACAGATTAATAGTTTGAAAGCCCATTGGTATACAGATTTGGTCTTTCAAAACACGGTGCTCTTTTTGAACGTCTAGCATCAACCTGTTTTCTCTAGAAAATGTTGGTAATTTGGTATTTCTCGTGGTACTTTCATTCCTGTATAGTCATGACTGAGAATATTGCCACTAATTCAACAAAGGTAGTCAGATTATTCGTCAGAAAAGATGGGTTTTGTGTCTGTGTGTAATGCAGTTGCTTGTCAGCCTTGTCCACTGCTTTCTCGATAAATGCTCGAGAAGAAAGGAACATTAAAGCACCCATATAATAGAGATTACAGCAGAGCAAAAAGGAGGAGGGAAAACAGAGGCTTTTCCATCCACTAAGATCAAAGCCTTGGCTTGTGTGTTGATAGATTGGACTTATCTCTGTGCTGTTGCTTGTTAAAGCTAAGGGGCTTTTTGGAGATAAGATTCGCCCTTCTGAGGCACTGTGGCCTCTCAGACTTCTCCTAGGGGTCACCAGCGAACAAACAATTAATGTGCTCGGTAGCTCTAAATGTATTTCAGAGTATGCCCAGTGCTACTACTGAAAGTACATATGCTGTCAACTCTTGTGTGTCACACACCTCTGATTATCCACAACATAATCCTCCTAAACATCCACTCTAGTTACCTACCACAGCAATCTTTGACATATGCTTAGCTGGCGCGACAGCTAAGAGGCACGAATTGTACAAAGCAACAAATCATGTGAAAATTATGGAATCATCACATTTGCAGGATGTTCTTTTTTTGTAGCAAATAAATCATCAATATAACAGAAAGCAATTTATTTAATAACTAAACATAAATTCAATTAAATCATTTACATTTTTGGTGAGG
>VURO01020815.1:27403-44135 GCA_015108175.1 Pelvicachromis taeniatus
AACAGAGCCTCGCATCATTTGTAGTTTCTTGCACTAACAGCTTTTTGTTTGTTTTCTTTTCCTTTTACCATTATCTAAAGATGATGATGATTATCACATCTAATAGCTCTGACAGGTTAAATGCTTTCAGATCCATCTGTATTTCACCTTCACTGATGTCGCAGTCACTTGTGAGTAATGGGGATTTAACTCTGTGTTTATCCAATAAAGCTTTGCCAATTATGTATGCTCGTAATTGCTTGTCTTTGGGAGAAAGAGTTTTTTTTTTTCTTTGATTTTGTGTGGCGTCAGTAATATGGTCATGCACACACACACTCACGCACACAATGTGTGCAGAAAGAAATACTGCCGATGGGATCATCTGTTATTAAAGCTCAGACCCGTTGAAGCAGGGAAAAGATGTCTTCCAGAAACCAGCTCACTGCATGTTATGTGTCTGTAAATATTAGTCCTGGCACTGGCTATGGGTGCTGACTGTGTATGAGTTCTTGCATGAACAGCACTTTGTGTGACTTTTTTTGTATTAATGAGTGTGGAGGCTGAGCAGTCATGTCAGAAATCACCTGGCAACTGTGCCTAGGAACACCATAAATTGCGGCAAAGAATTTATAGAATTTTTGTGCACAAAAAATATTCCAAATGTGCTAAAGGCAAGAGGTACCTACGTGTTTGGCCTCATTTAGATAATTAGTAAGTCAAGGAAGTGAAGGCAACTCACAGCTTTGACCAAGATCTATTATTTATATGGTTAAAACATTTATTTTCCTGAACTGAACAAATCCTAACACTCTGCACATCATCATCACAACACTGGGGTAGGATTCACACATCCCAACTTTAAAGAAGAAAAAAATACGGGACATTAAATTTATGACAAAGAAGGAGCAGGAATAATAATAAAAAAAAAATTTAAAAAAAACATATCAGCTGAAAAAGCGCCACCACTGAGAGTACAGACAGAAAAAAATACCGTAATTTCCGGACTATAAGCCGCTACTTTTTGCACAAGCTTTGAATCCTGCGGCTTTTTGTCCGGTGCGGCTTTTCTAAGGATTTTTCATGATTTTTGTGATATCGTAAGAGGGTACTGCCGTACGAATTAGCGCGAAAAAGAGACTAGATTAGCAAGCTGGCTCTTGCTGGCCCTTGAAAATCCAGGGGAGAAGGTGTAAGTCTCACGCCAGACCATACCCATATCCGCAGCAGGTCTCCAAGGTGAACAGCATCTGGCATGTTAGAACAAGGCAGCTAAGGGAAGTCGGTAAGTCAGATCCGTAACTTCGGGATAAGGATTGGCTCTAAGGGCTGGTTCGGTCGGGCTTGGGTGCGAAGCGGGGCTGGGCTCACGCCGCAGCTGGGGGAGCAGTCGCTCCGTTGTCCTCTCCGCCACCAGAAGCGCGGTGCGCGGCCCGCCTCGTGGGGCTCATGTCTGCGGCACGTCACACGGCGTAGGTTTTCGCGGGGCGGTGTCCCATAATAAAAAGAATGTATTCCAAAACAGTCATCTCTTTCCTGAGAATCCCCTTTGTGTATATTCTCTTACATATGATAATTAAACATTAAAACACCCGTGGCTTTTAGTCAGGTGCGTCTAATGTACGAACAATATAGGATTTTTTCATAATTTCAAATTGTGCGGCTAATATTCAGGTGCGCTTTGTAGCCCGGAAAATTTGGTACTGAATGTTTTACTGTAAAGTTAAATACTGCTAAGATTACTAACATCTATACATTTAACCTTACATAACAACATACATGAGACAAGTTGATCAATACTCAGGTTCTTAGAGGACAAGGACATATTGCCTGAATGAGACTACAGTTCATATTTTTGTTGGTCATTGTGTACCAGAGGCCACATTATGGCAATGACACTTATAAATTGAGCCTTTTTGTAGTGAAATCGAAAGTACAGAGTGGGTACTTCTGAGCTTGGGCTGGACTTTAATGCATTTGATTTGTGTGATTTCTTTTTTCTCTGACCTTACTTTCGAAACTTAATCTTTTCAGAACCACCCCCAAACATAAACCTGTGTATCTATGTTATGTTTACTCACAGTTATGATTAGTCGCCATTTTTACTCTTTTCTGAGAAACAAAAAGGACTCCATGGTGTCTGGCTGCTCAGCCCACCCATTCCTTTACGTCCCCACAATCAGATGTGTTGTGTGCGGCATGCTGTCTGCCTTGGACTAGAACTGCAGGCGCTTGCGGGCGCAGACTTGACAGCTGCAGAAACCACACACACCAGTGGTATCTGACATATTATTTCCCAGTCTGCTCGAAGGATGCATGAGTAGCTGATTACTACATTTGAATCAGTAGATGCAACAAATTAGGGTCTTTTTGCCTGAAAATATAATCAAAGTAATGTAAAGTGAAACTCCCTCATAGTGAAAGTTTAAAGAAACACTTAATTATAGCTATTGTTAACACACCAAAGAGCAACAGAAGGTACAGTTAGTTCATTTATTCTGGTATCCGTAAGGACAAAAAGTTTCTCTTTCAGGCTTGTTCTTTTGAAAGTCATCGTAATTCAAGCTGAAGGCTTCTACTAGAATTATTTCTTTCCTTGTTACAAGAGTTTTTGTACCCTGCCTACCCTTCTCTGGCAAGTCTAATTACTCATTTTGTTATTTTTCTACAAACACACTTGAACCTTGAACACTGAGCGTTGATGAAAGCTCTCCTCTGGCACATAAGTGCGATTTCCTCTCGGCCTGGAGGCAGCAGACGGCTCATTGTCACAAGAGCAGCATAGCTGCCAGCTGAACCCCAGTTCAACTCGAGTCCACAGCTTGTTTGTTTTTTAATCCCTATGCTGCGTTGCCCTGGGTTGACTTTACCCCGGCTGTGATCACTATCTTACATTTTTTTCACAATAGCTTACATTTTTTGTTTTTCTAAGTGGGAGAAAAAGCAGCGATATCATTACTGACAGAGGATGGAAGGAGGCTGTCTGGAAGCACAATATCAGCTAACCACGAGGTTACATACAACACAGGAACACTTTGAAAAAGACTTAATTAAAAAAAAAAAATCTCGACGTTAGCTTTGCTCTCTTCCAACAAAGTGATGGATAATGTTTGTTTTTTAGGACAATAAATCATGTCTCCCATCTCAGTCCTGGTTTTGTCAGAAATTATGAGGAAAATTCCTGCAGAATGACAACTGAAAGGATTCAGCGCTATAATTACACTGAGTACTCATTTCTCCCTCTGTGTCATTTTTGCAAAAGCTTGACATATGCCACTTCATCAGATGTACGGCATTCTGGCAAAACAGCTTGAATTTGCTGATGAAGCAAAGCTCTTCTGTCCATCAGTTTGGTTCAGACTGAGATATCTTAACAACTAGTGAATGGATTGCCTTCATAGTTTTTGGTAACTAATCAAGGACTTCACCAGAGTTTGATTCATTTATTTAAGGAGCCTGGAAAGAAAGCAACTGGACTTTAAGTTTTGCAAAAAAACCCATTAAGATTTCTTTCTAAGCTCTTTAGACTACTATGACCTGGATGACTGAGAACATACACAGACATATTCATTTATTTCTCTCATCAAGCCCCAGCTGCTTTAAGTCTTGACCATAAGAGGCTTGTCATCATCACTGTACACATTTTGAAATCTCTCCAGTGTAAGAAACTGCACTGCACAACAGGTTGTATCTTACCTGGCTTACTTTTGATGTCAATCTAGAGACAGTTCTGATTCTTGTAATGTCAAACACACATAATGTCAGTGCACAGTGTCACATAAAAGTCCACTGCCAGCTGATGTTACGAAGGATGAAGCCCCATGGCACACTGGTAACTGAGGTTTGGTCACTAGTGGACAGTTGAGGATCAGTTGGCATACTGAACCGTCTGAATGTTGTTTGTATTTACCACCTCATTACATTTCTTCCACACTTTCTCTCATCTTCATCAGTTTTAAAAGCTTGACTTAGGCTGCTTCACATCTCTAATGGGTGTTTTACCTGTGGTTGCATTTCATTGTCTTTCCATCTTCCCCAGATACCGCATTGCTCACCACTTCCTGTTTGGACACCCCTTGAGTCCATCCTAACTGATCTTGTTAAACTTTGTGTCCAATCTTGTTCCTAAGAACATGCTGACACAATGTTTTGTTTAGTTTTGAGTTCACAGTGTGGCAGTTACACATGTGCTGAACACATTCTCCCAACCTGGATTATTTTTTTCTTTGTGGCAGAAAATGTCCTCCTAACTAGAGAATAGAATATTATGTGTCCTCAGGCGAGCTCGGTGAGTACCAGCAGGAGAGGAGACGTTTACCTATGTGGAATTATTTTAGAGTGCCACTTTATCACTTTTGAAGCTACGCATGTATACAATAATGTTTGTTTATCCACTTGAGCACAGTTTGAATAGAGAAACTGAGCATCACTCCTTCTACTGTACTTTAACATGCTGCATCTATTCATGTGCTGCTGTTACATAACTTAACTACATAGTTTATGGTTTATTCATGAGGCCTATTTTAGCCCAGAGAACTGGGCGTCCTGAATCAGAGGAGAATCTCTCCATCTCTCCATATGCCCTGGGGTGAAAACAGGCAGGCAGGCGAGTAAGATTGTAGACTTGGGCAGAATTACCACTTCAGTGAATGAGAAAGAGAAAATGATATTCGTCACCTGCTCTTCCCTCTTCCCTTCGCCCATCTGACCATCATCATTTTATTTTCCCACCAGCCTCATCTGTGTATGTGTGCCTGTGGGGACGTGTGCGTGTATAACCGCGTCAAAGGCAACGCTGCAATTCTGGATGTCTACATGCATGTATTTATGTTGCCCGGCATCGCAAATGATGCTACCAATCTGGACAGGACAGGAGTTGGCTGAGAGGATGTCGGTGTCGGCTGTGCATCATTGAGGATTCACCAGCTTCTCCTGTGTATATGCGAGAGAGAGGGGGGAAAAAACGTACGTAGCATGTCACAGCAGAGCCCTCTGCTGTTTGAAGCATCAGTCTCAAGTCATCCTGTCCTCTATTCTGGTTTCAAATGTTTGCTGTACAAGAATCTGCATATGAAAGATTCACTGGAATTTTCAATCTGTCTCTTTATTATCAAAAACCTATATTACCCAGATATTTCTGAAGGTTACAGTTGTAAATATAATTATAATTGAAAGTGACATTGTTTCTTTTTGCACTCTTTATCTACAGCAGAATTCTAAAATGACGTTAGTTATGCTTTTCAGTGTAGCTTCAAAGCAAGACAGTCACTAGCTTTGAATTTACCGGCCAGCTGGTGGCCTTCTGTGTGGAGTTTGCATGTGTGGGTTCTCTCCGGGTACTTCAGCTTTGCCTCATTCGTGGGTTATGTCCAATATAGAACTGGTTATTCTAAAGCTTGGATGATGGTCATTCTCTCTGCGTTAACTCTGCAGTAGACTGGTGACCTGTACATGTGCCAAATCATAAATGTGGATCCATCCACTGTGGTGACCCTGTGAGTATAAGGAAACAACTGAAAGATGCTTGGCTGTAGGCATGAATGTGGGCAAACGGCTTGTTCACTGGCTCAAATACCCACTCCTCTCTGCTACTGAATAAAGTAGTATAGACACAGAGAGAGACTGACCTGGTGCTCATCGGGATGCACTAGTGTCAGTCCAAAACAGAGGAAAAAATCACCAAAAAAAACAACAACAGTTTGGCAAAAAAAGAGGGCAACGATCATACCTGTGATTGAAGGGAACGCCAGGGAGCATACAAAGAAAAACATTCAAAAGTAATATCCAAATCCTAAAGTGGAAAAAAAACCAAAAACTACAAATATACTAATCTGTATATTTGGGTGCATCACTTCAGTTTGTGAATTATTTGCTGTTTTGTTGCATGACATACAAGTGTAATAATGAGTATCTCTTTTTTTTTTTGTAGCTGTTCATATGAGATCACAACAGAAAAGACAGAAGTCCTTATTCAACAAAAAAGATTTGAGAAAGAAGACAAAAATAAAAACACAGTAATTGTGAGTTTATCTACAAAGGACAGGAAGTTGCACCTGCGGCATGTAGTATATTTATACGCAAAGATCATTTTGGCAAAGGTCAACTGAGTGGCTGATATTTTTCATAATGTCAGCATATTAAAAATGTATGTAACAACATGTTCTAGGCAAACAAATGTTAAAGTGACATTTCAGATAGGTTTCCTGTGTTTATCTATTTTCCTGTGCAGTATAGCTCATATTGACTCGCATGGAAGGATCCATAGAAGGATCAGGAATTCAGATGTAAGTCTGGTATTTTATGGATTTATGTTTTATTGCTAATTTATCCAAGAAAGCATGCTGATGTGGTGAAACAAGTGGGGCGGCTGCTCCTTGGAATCAAACTGATAGTTGGTGCAAGATGCAGGAAATGTGTTTCAAATGTTTTCTTTTTTTCCATTTTCCACCTGACCCCACTGTTAATCAATCTTTTCAAGTTTACCGTCCATTTTCAAAAATAACCAGACACATGTGGAACGTGTGTACCCCATTAGTGACTCCGCTCAGTTATTCTTTAGTGAATAAAATTATGGGAAATCTGGAACATCTGATGGGACTTAAGTGCCCCACTGAGCTGAAAGAGCCCCGGGATTTTTGTTTGTTTGTTTGTTTGTTTTACTTTTAACTAAAAATCCACGTTTATAATATCCGAAGATATTCTGAAAATTCATATCACTCCAATGAGTATTCCTAGTCGCCTAACAAATAACTTGTTCTAATCTCAAGATATCGAACATTGCCATTTTGTCAAAAGCCGCAGGCGTCACTGAGATAAACACTTCAAACGTGTGATAAATGCTATCCTTTGGTGTGGGAGCTTTTATTCACCAGCTAAGGCAATTTTGGACATGAGAAGAGCTGATTTTAGGCTTTAAAAGCGACTTTGTGAAACGGCTGTGGTTTGGGTTAAAGTTTATTTCATAATTGCCATGACAAGTGTTGAATAAATAGTTAGATAAACTTGTTTAAATTCAATAATCACATAAAGTTACTAATCAAACCGCTATATTGTTACTGGTGCTACATGAACTGCAGTTATTGCCAAAAAATGAGCAAACATGTCCTTTTCCTGCACACTTGCACTTCCATTACCCGACTTAGGTTTTGTGGGTCGAGGTGAAATATAGCGTAGACAAGAGAGTCTAAAGCTTTTTGAGGATTGCATATATGAACATGTATTGCAAAAAATAAAAGTCTAACCGTACCCATGAGAGAAACAGCCGTTCTCTTGGTACTAACATTACGTTTGACTTTTTCACAAGCATCTACAAAGGCCACATTTGAACCCACAGCTAATTTATTAGCAATTAGCCCTTAGCACCATAACCTCCAAAGCTAGCTTTCGTCGATTTTGTCACATCTATCACATTTTTCTAATGAAGTGCTCGTTGGTCTGTTAGTTTTGTACTAAATGCAAAATACTAAAAATTATTCTTATTACTTTAGGAATTTGTGCCACTGTAGCATAAGGTAACCACGTGATAACGCGTCTCAGGCCACGTGGCAGAGTAATGCCCAAGTTATGTAATAAATAGCATAATGAATTGCTTTCTTTTTATGAAAATAAGTAACGCAATGCTTTACTTTTAAAGAAGTTGTGTTTTTTGTTTCTGCAAAATATAATTAATTAATCAAAAGGTTCCCTGTCTGCAGTTTGTCATGTTATGATGTTGTCATGTTCAGTAATACAGCAAGAAACTGTTTTACTCCACAATCTCCTCACAGTTCTGAGTAAGATCTTGCCATTTGTCACCATTTCAAAATTTTGGACACTGTAACATAGTTAACAAACACCGGTTATATCCCAGAAACATAACCATTTACATGTGTACTTTCCGCTTGCCTGATGAGTGAATGTAATTACCTGAGGTGCTCTACCCACTGAATTAATTTGATAATTATTGAGAAGTGACTACCTGCCCACACCTGCTTAGAAAACATGCTCCGTGTTGTACGTGTACTGCTAAGGCTAGTTTTTGGTGCTGTTGTACTTTTATTTTTAACCTAAAGTTTACTTGAGGACTCCCTCAGATCTGGACGGACCCTTTGGGTCATGAGTCCAGTTAACTGTCAATAAGAACTGGCTTTGGTCAGTTAAAAAGCTTTTCGCTTTCTTCTTTCTTGAGTAAATAGAGATTGTAACGGCAAGTGAGGCGTGTTTCCTCCACGAAATGCTACTTTGGAGGATGCGGTTGATTTCATTAAAATCTCAAAGGTCAGGTCAGGAAAGGAAATGAGGGGAAGATGATAGAAGAAGAGGTGAAAAAAGGGAACGTGAGAAGAGACGCTCAGACTAGTTTGTTCAATCTTCCACTCCAGTCGAGCTGTCAGCTTTCTTTAGCTTGTCTTTTGCTTTCTGTTATGTTACAGCCTCTTTTCTGCCCTTCTTCCTTCATCATTATCTCTTGCCATCTCTCTCTCCCCTCTCCCTTTTTCTCTCTCTCGCCTAAGCCTTAGAAAGAGACCATCCAGAAATAAGGCCATAAATAAGAAATCAACTGCCTTTTCTGTCCCACCACATTACAGGCTTTTGATGTATGCTTTCTGCAGTAGTATTACTCACCAGCTTCAAATCAATGCTCTAATCTTTCCCTCTGCCAGATTGATTTCAGTGGCAGTGACAACAGCGCAGAGAGGTGCAGTACACTGTAAGCCATTTTCAAAATACTAGCAAATGAGTTAGATGCCAGAGATCACATAGGCAAAAACGCATTATGTAGAGGAGGGGAACAAATAAATGGAGAGGCCCTTAAGCACTACAATGAGAATGCCTGTTACTGGCATGCTTTGGGTCCACTTGTCCTTTTAGAGAGAGGGATCACTATAAAACAATTTAAATTTATTTTGAGTGACCACCTTCTCCTAAGATGAAACATTTTTATCTTTTTGGTAGCGATCACTTTCAGGATGGCACTGCCCCCATCCATAAGGCAGCGAGGGGGCGTTACATGTTATGATCATTATGAAGATTATGTAAAACGAGTGCAGTGACCTTTAGATATCGACTAGTTTAAACATGTATGGAAGATTTTGGACCAGTGTTTTAGACTGTGCTCTCCACCTTCACTGTTGTGATGGCAACTGCGTAATCACTGTTTGTTAATGTGTGGATAATAAATCCATGTCCTTGAAGCTACTGGGGAAAATCAGCGGACTACTTCAGCAGAGTAATCAGTTGACTTCAAAATGCCAAAAGAGGAACCATCTTTAAGAAGAGTTGTTTCATTCCTTCAGTGGAGATCCAGAGACTTACAAAGTCAATGTCAAGGAAACTTTTTGTGGTAATTTCCCAACATTTAATCAAGATAATTAGTGTTATTGTTTTTCTTTAATTTGTCATATTTTCTGTATGTGTATAGCCTAGACAAGAGTCGATCAAAACCAAAGTTAAAAATGGTTTAAATCCGGCTTGTGTAAAAAGAAATACAATTTAAGGTATTAAGTTATGCATTTTTAGCTGCCTGCCTCAGCTGTGTTGAGTGTAGGACATTTTTTAAAAGACATTTTGTTTTTCAAAACTAAGTGAAAGATAATGTATATTTGTGTGACCCAAGACAGAGAACTCTCAACATTTATTTACTTATTTTAGTAGATTGGTCTTGAAGAACATGAAGTGTTTTTTGTTCATTTTACAAGAGAAAAGACTGTCCTCCACTATATAAACTTTTGTCTGTATTCAATTGAAATCAGTAATTTGTTAAAGATTTTTTGTTGTTTTTTTACAATGATACCTTTTAACCAAATGCCATTCTTTTTTACAGGAAGACTCAAAATAGACTTGTCTGAAAAGTGGAAATCACTTTTTAAATAAAGTGGAAAAACACATTAGATTACATTAGAAGCATGAGAGATGTTCATGTGAGCTTGTGGTACTCTACCATCTCTCCATGATCTGGGTTTTTTCCATTAAGATGGCAAACATTCAAATGAAAATCAAATACTGATGTTAACAAGTTACTCAAGGGATCTGTGAATGTGCAAAGTCTGAGTGAGAGCTGTAGTTTCTGGCAGTCTGCCCTTCCTTCTCAATCCAGTCTTAGCCAAGCTGACCTCCAACACATTCAACCTGTGAGGGCCCGGAGAGGGCGTGTTCACACTTGCATGAGTGATGTGTGCCTCTGAGCGGATGAACCTGGTAGTGAGGTTATCATCCAAGAGTCTGCTCAACTGGAGTCAGACTTGAGGCTCACTGGCCAGAAATGAAACAGGTCAACTGGAACACACAGACACACACAAACAGGGAGAGAGAGAGATGTATTGCATACTGACCTTTGCTTATCTTTTCTTTTTCTACATTTTAGAAGAGGCAACTTTTTCAGGCACATTTCAGACACTAAAATATGTATACATGATATATATGTATTAAATGTATAAAAGGTGTAAATTTAAGCCAAAATTTCCACTCCCTTGATTGTGGGAACTGATTTTGCATTGTTAATGTAGCTTTTGGCTGTTTTCCATTCATTCATCTAAATTTTAAGTCCATTTAAGGATCACAGTAGCAAAAGTTGAGAGGCAGCAACTTTACTTGGGAGCCATTAGAGACTTTGGATTTTCTCTCGTCTCATACATAAACGCCACAACCCTGAAGATAAAGTGATTTCACTTGGTGCTATTTGTGGTTGTGCTGTTTTTGGACATTACCCAAAGTTCATGACAACACTACATTGCAGGGTGAAATCAAAAACGTGGCCTTCCTGTCCCTATGCCAGAAAACTACTTCACAATTACTGTGCCTTGATATCCTTTCCAAAAAAAATAACAAACAGGAGGGGAGATAAGATTGATGCTTAACAAAGTCTTCCACCTCTCGCTGCAAGTTTATCTCCTAGGCTGGTCATAAGTTCTCTCTAAGTCAAAAATATACATTTAGACTGGTTTGATAAACTTCCATCACTAAAACGATTCATACATTCGTGTTTTGTTGGCATTACGAAATATCAGCCACTAGCACTTTGGGCCATCTGTTGATTTCAGAAGGATCTGTCATTGCATTATGCTCAAAAATTGGAAGCAAGAAAACTTTGTAGCTTTTACTCACAAATAACTTTGGGGGAAAAACAAACTGAATAATTTTCAGTGTTGTCAGTTAAAACCTTTTAGATCTTCACTGGTGTTTAATGCCTCCAAGTCATATGCAGTCTTGTGCACACAAATGCTTCTGACATTTCTGCTCTCATATGACATCAACTAGACTTCCAAAGCAAATCCAGTTTGCATTGGTGGTGCAGGTGGTTACTGGATTTGTGCCAGATGAGTTTTTCCCATACCAGAGAGGCTCAGCTACCTTTACAAGGCTACCAACTTGAAGGCTTTGACATGTTTCTGAACATTTCTGAACTTTTTTTTTTTGCTGTTGTTGCACCATTAGCTTGCTAAAAGAGCCCACTGCTTTATTCTTTGAAGTGGTTGAAATGAATGCTTAGTTAGGTGATGGAGGTCCAAGTTTCATCTACATGAATGCCAGTACCTAAGGTCTGCACACGGAACACACAGCCATGTGTTTTTCTATCGAGCAGTCTCTTTAGCAGGTAAATAAATAATAATGTAGCACACGACCATTCACATGCTGTAAAGGAAAGCATGAGTCAGAGTTAGACCAGGTGACCATCTTTTACTGATCCACAGTCAGGTTCTGCAGCTCACATGCTTATTGTACAGACTTTTGGTGTCAACATGGAAACTCTGACCAACACATGGCCACAGGGCCTAAAAGTCTGCGACGTATTGTATGTCGTGACCACTTTTTATCAAAGCCAGTGATACAGTCGTTTCACTGGAATTGGACCACAGGGTCAAACTTCACATTTATCACATGTAACAATGAGATATGGTTTAGAATTGTGGCACTAACTGCAAATTAGTGCCCACCACCCAGACCCTATAAAGGTGCCCTTATAAGATGATATTCTTATAATGGCAAGATGATATTGAGCTAATCTGTTTTGGCTGAGAGACATAAAATAATCTACAGTAAGATTCTGGTTCTAATTTGCAATTCTTTAATGACATGGTCGTGTAAGTTCTTAACTGTTAACAAAAACATATCTGTAACATGCGCGATGTGATTCCAACTCAAAATGTCGCACTCCATGCCATCCACCCGCTTGATTTTTCTGTACATCTCTCCTCTGAACGCAGAAAAATTAAAGCAGGTTTTAAAAGGTTTGTGCCTTTTTTCAGTTTTCCACCAAAAAGAATGGTGAAAAAAAGGAACAGGAACTGCATTCTCTATCTTGCATCTTAATGTGTGAATGAGTATGGTTCAGATTAGATCTTACTTGTGATGTCTTTGGCTGATAAAAGCAATTCTAGTTACAACGTGTCACAGTGAAAACCAAAATAGGATGTACTCGGGTTTATTTTCTGCGAGAAGAATATAGACTAGGTGGAGAGTAAGAGTCGATATATCTATAATCACAGCTGTGATGTTATACCAAGTAATTGGTTAGCTCACTGTGATGTTATACACCCAATAAAAAACAAGTGGAAGCCATGCCAAGGCCTCTACCTGTGAAGAGAGTGGCTGAATCAGTGGCAGTGATCTGTTTGCATCAAGATGACAGACACTTCAGTGTGAGAGCATAGCCAGACAGACACTCTCTGTAATTTGGATGATGCTTCTCAGTATGGGGTGCCAGAACAAGCGGGGATCTCCATAAATGCTTGCTCACATTGCAGCCAAAGGTGTCCCAATTATTTATTTTCCCTCACAAGACAGCTGTTATCTAATCAGTATGAAAAGCAAAATGTTGCATAGAGTGTCAGATTTTTAATTTACAATCTGGACCACCAAGTTATTGGGTGCAGAATCAGATCTGTGGCTGGCAATAGCTTAAAGGACAAGACATGATCTGACTCACTGAAATTTTACATCCTCCTCAGCACCAATTATAATCTACACACATAACTGAAAGGTGTTAAAAAACTGTCAACATTTTGGCATGCAAGTGAAGGTGATTCATTTCTTTAATTTAAGCTTCATTGTTTTTGATTTTGTGTTGTTGCTGAATGTGGATTATACTCTTAAAGGCACCGAGAGAGCAAAAACATGTTGCAATTTTCCAGCTGGATAGGACTATGATGGATACCAAATCCCAGAAGACGAAAGCAACCAACCTGAAAAGAGGTTGCTTTTTTTTTTTTACGTTATCAGTAACATACATTCAACCAGAAGGTGACTTACTGCTAAGTTGCTATGAGTTGCTTCTAGGTGTAAGTACCTAAGTAACTGTAACAGTTAAAACTTTGCGATACATTATTTGAGCTTTACTTCCTTTATGTTTTTTGGGGAGATTTGGTACAAAAAGTGGTTCGAAAAAGTTCTTGATACAGTTTAGGTTCAAATATAGCTCTGTTTGCTAGCTTAAAACAACGTTTACAAACCCAATTTTTGTGTGCAGTTTTTCACATAACCATTAGATGGCTACATTATCTGTGCCACTCCATGTTCATCAGTGATTATAAATAGATAATAATAGCCTACAAAGCTGCTCAAAAGTAGAGGAGGGGCCTATTAGCAATATGCATGGGACTGATACAGAGCGACAAGTCATTAGGTGGGCTCATTACAGTCATAATAGAACAGTGGTGTAAATAGCTTCAGTACTGTCAATAGCAAGCTTTTGAGTGAAGGTAAATGTAGCTGGTATCCAGTTGCCAAACTGTAAGAAAAGGGGTCAATGGAACCAGCAGAATCAGTCACCTGTAGTGAAGTACTGCTTGTTATTGGCGATGACAATCACAAGGACGGGTGGCCAACCAACCACCCGTCCCCCACCTGCACTCCCAAATCTCTCAGTTATAATTCATTTGACAAGAGAACTTTGACAGGGAAACATGAAGTATAAAAAAAAAAAAACCCAATCAACTGGCCATCGTAATCCGACAGAAGAATTACTTGAAAGGTGTAGCACACATACAAGCCGTATGACTGGCACATTAGAAAGCCTAGCTGGCCCACTTCTGTTTTAGTTCTATTTTGTTTTTTTTTAATTGAGAAAATGACCTACACACCAGTCAGTGTGCCAACAGAAAACCTCATACATGGGTTATGGAAATCTTTGGAAAAGTATGTGAAACCAAATCACTCCACAGCTCACTATACTGCATGTTCTATGCTCACATCAGATGTTGGTGTAACATCTGAATGTGATAATGGCAATAAAAAGAAGGTGGAGCTAACCATTCGTTTGGCTGTGTTTCCACAGATGACTGCAGAAGCAATTCTCCGACTGGTCAATGATCCCGTGCTGCCATTTTACCCTCTAGACATCGCCCTGGATGTTCAAAACAAGCTCAAAGGTAACATCGATGACCATGCGTTTTCAATTGTGGTGATGATAAAGTACAGTCTAATGGTATGTGCATGGAGAGAATGATGAGGCTAGGTGTACTGGATAAGGACTGACTTCCACTAAAAAGCACACAAACAAAAGTAGCAAAAAAGTGTGGCGCATTTGGAAGATGGAGAGTTTCGTATTTCTTTCAGTTGTTGATGGAGAACAAAACAGTCAAAGAAGAAAAGTGGGCATAAGCAAGATAATATCGTAATATATTTTCTCTTTGTCTGCTGGATGAGTAAAGATGAAATTTGCTTCTTCATATCCACATATAGTAGTCAGCAAGGTATAAAGGAAAAATAACAATGAAAGAGTTGTGGTTTTTATTTTAAAAATAGGCTAATTATTTGGCATTACATGATCATTCAGATTTAAATCAAGTAGCAGTTATGCCTGAGTATCTACCGCTTTATACAGACATAACAATGAGTTAGGAATAATAAGAATTTCAGTTCAATAACTGTATTTGTTTCTTCAGAGTCCAAGGTAGCTAATATTTAAGCAAAAGCTCCTTTTTTTTCTCCAGAAAGGCTCTGTAGTTTACTTTTCAAATCTTTATGTCAAAATTGTACAGTTGCTGTCTGTGTGTTTAGCTAACAAGCCAAACAGAAGTTCATACAATGTGTTTCATACCCACAGGTCTACAGTGGAGCAGCTGTAAAAGATAGATTTGGTTTTATGTATCTGTGGGAGTGTTCATGTTGGTTGTTGGGGAGTGTAAATTAGGAAATGTTGCATAAAGTGACTGGCTGGTCTGTGGAAATGAATTATGGCTCTGCACAGAAGTCCATGACAGCAGCCACTATACACAACGGACACACACCACAGAGCTTTCTGTAGTTTCACTCAGTGCAGAATGAAATATCCATATTCAAACTGCAAAATTGCAGGATCCCTTTGTCAGCATCCTCATTGAAATAATGCATTAAGTAACTTAACGTTGACCAGGACAGACTAAGAGCCAGATTCACTAAGTGACAGACTTACCTGAGACCACAATCTCAAAAACGTACTGTTGAGAGTGGACAGTTCTGTGGGTGATCTACTAACAATGCCCTAAATTCTAACACAGCCAGTCTGTTTTGACAATGGCAAGCTTTCAATAAAGACTAGCATAAATTAGCTAGCAGACCCAAAGAGGGAGCCAGTAATGTAATAACCAAAATAATACAGCGTGAGCACAGGTTTTACTGTTTCTCAGCCGTGAAGAGTCCATGTGTTTCTGGTATGAGGGTAAAGTGAAAATTTACTCCGTTTGGTACTGTAGGTTTGAGCCACCTAGCTCTGGATAAATCCTGATAAATTTCTGAGAGAGACAACTTTATGACACATGCCACAATATATAAAGCTGAAATATGTGTGAAACATTTTGAGCTGCACAATGAGCAGACAAACTTGAAACATTCTTTAGCATGAGATCCTGACGCATGTAAATATGAATGAAGTTACCCTTCCTCTGCCATGTATGTAAATCCATGCATTGCTTTTGTGTTCCTTCATGAGGCAGCATGTATTTATGAAAGTGAATATTATATATTGATTTATCACACCATTAATTTCTGCAAATTGACAGACATTTTAGTGTCATATATAAGATATCCAAGGTTAAAAAAAAAAAAGCTGAAGTCACACTGTGTGTGCATTTAAAACATTGGACTCGGTAAAGAGTTACATGACAGATCCAAAGCTTTGGCAACGCTTTCAGAGCACTGAGCCATCCACCCACACCAGTTACATGCTTTTCCTGAGAACATCCTCCCCTGGCATTCCAAATAAATCCACAGTCCTAGCGGCAACTATCACAGTCACTTTAGGCGCAAAATAAGACGTGCTTTTCACTGCGCTGACTTCAATGCTTCAACTTTTGGTTAGAATCTTGCCCAAGGATATTTGGCATGCAGACTAGGGGAGCCAGGGATCGAACCACCAACCTTCCAATCAGTAGCTGACCTGCTCTATCACCTGAGCTGCAGCCACCCCGAATCACGGGTCATTGCCGTTTCTCAATTCTAAGTACGCGAGTCCGGACTCGCGTTCTCGGCAAGACCGTACTCCATCTCGGCAAGTTCGCGAGTACGGACCCGCGATTTGAGCAATTGGAACACCAGCGTACTTGATGATGTCACAGGTCAGGTGAACGAGACCGGGCTGGTCTCGCAAAATGCATGACGGGTTACTTGGCTCCACCAAGTCCACACAAGTCACCACCGATGCATGCTCAATAAAACGGGCGGAGCGAGAACACATCCGGGAACTTTTCGCGTTCTTGGCTTGATGCGTACTTTGAATTGGGACAGTACTTGTCTCCGACTGATGACGTACCGCGAGAACGCAAGTACACGCAAGTACACACAAGTACACACAAGTACACAC
>VURO01020816.1:2670-13741 GCA_015108175.1 Pelvicachromis taeniatus
AAAAAGAGAAAAAAAAAAAAAAAAAAAAAAGAAAAAGAGCGGAAGAGAAAAAAAAAAAAGAGGGGGGGGGGGGGGGGAGCAGAAAAGCAAATATAAGATTCCACAATTTCAATAAAACTATAGACCGGACAGTTAAATGTTTGCATGTTTACCTTATGGAGCCAGTGTAAGTGGAGTTGCTCGTCTAAGGCAACTTGGATCAGGGCAAAGAGCTGCAATCATCGGAGAACATTTTAAAAATGGCAGCTTCTCATTCTTCGGTTTAATGATAGCCATTTTGAATGTGGTGCAATATTTGGTTCCACTGTGTGGTAAAACGGGCAAAACTGTACTCTTACCAGGAGCAGCATACAGTAGCTGGCCAGCACTGCAGAAATGATCACCACTATCATATAGTAGTTTTCCCACTTCTTCAGTGTCCTGAATATTACCCTGATAAGGGTGAAGCACATAGTTAAAAGAATTATAGGACATAAATAAAGACAAACAACTATATTCTGTGTGTGTGTGTGTGTGTCTGATCACTCACTCATTAACATCCTGTTGGTCATTAGAGATGGCAAGACAAATATACAACCAGCACAGGGAAAGCAGAGACATCAAAGTGACAACTAAGAGCGACAACCATTTGCACTGAAATTAAAAGAAAAGGTGGAAAATTGATTACTGGTTTTAATTTTTGAAGCCTTAAAACAAAATAACAAAAAGCTTCCAGCTTCAGAGTAAATGATAAGAATCACTTGCATGTTGTGTAGGTGTCCGTCCGGAGAGCTATCCTTGTGTGTGTGTTGGTGTGCGCACAAATTCCAATGGGAGTTTAAAGTGAGACAATGGAACAAATCCAATTCAACATTTTTTCATAATTGGTGTAGTGCTCTGCCCGCGCTGTGTCGTGAGAACGCGGCACGAACAAACCCCAGCCCCTCCACCCCCCACCCCCCACCCCCACCCCCACCACCAACAGCGCACCTCAAGTGTCATTTCTCTCACAGATTTACAGCGCTCCTGCATCCTCCTATCCCCTATCAGATAAGTACGCAGCTTGTTAGGACCTGTGAGTTTATTTGTTTCTCTTGGCACATAAATGTATTTTTAGAAATGCAATCATCACGTCGGTTATTGTGTTTATATTTCCTAACAATTTGTCAGTGACTGTTTTGGAATAAAAGTTTCAGGCTCACAGTGCAACAGTTCATAAAGCAGCATTTTATATTTCGGATTTCATTCAGGCGAAATTTTAATCCCGGATTACTGGGATTTATAAAGGTTATGCTGGAATGGAAATAAACCCCCCCCCCTCTAAAAATAAAATAAAACGTGGTTATTTAAACATTACACACTCCTGTAGAGAGATCAAAGAAAACAGTGTCTTATCATAAGAAGAAAACTGGTATTAAAACTACCTTTCCCCTTTGATCACTTGACTCCATCCAGCGGCAGCTATAAAAGCCTCTGCTGAAGAATAGGCAGCACAAACAGACTTGACAGAACATTTTTCCTCCTCATCCACGAGCGTAGGAAATGCAGGTCTTGTTTTGTGCCGTGTGGACACTGAAGAAGCTAATGCTTTTCTCTGGATGCAGTGACGAAGTTTGGGCTGTTCGATCTCACCAATCCTGTGGTGTGCTGGAGGAAAAAGAAAAAGACGACTGTGACAGAAAGCAAATGAGGGGGTGATGGGAAGTTTCTTTGGGGTATTAAGGCAATCCCTGCTCAATAACCCCCACCCCTCAATAGAGCCTGTGTCTAAAATGCAGCAACTGGCTGCATTTACAATGGCCAACACCATGGGGTATTGAAAGTGGTGCACAGACCAGCCTGAAAGTGAAGTCAGACTATTGGACACAGTGACAGGCACAGCCATGCACAGAGAGCGGGTGGAGGAAATAAAGTGAAGACGACAAATAGTTTACAAATGGAAAGAATGAAAAAAAAAAAAAAAGACAAACTATGACAGAAATGAAAATGGTTTCGATTGCCAGACACTTTTCCATTGAAGTGAAGTAAACTGTGAACGGGTCACAGCAAGATTTTAGTCAACGTGTTGGGACTTATCATTCTTCAGTTGTGTCAGGCTTTGGTCCCCCTCCTTGACAGACATGGGAATTTACACACAATGTCACCCAGTGAAACACTGAACAATAAAGGTTTCTATTGTGCACAGCCAACTCTTCCTTGTTGAACTAGAACCCTGGAGTTTTGCCAAATATCTCTTCACCTGAATTGTTTATCCTGTTTTCACACTCAGGGACCAGGTGACAAGCATGTTCAAGGTGAGGGCATAATAAGCTTTGAGTAGTAAAAATGAAACCTAACAATTACTTATCACTTATTCTTATTCTGCAAAAGAAAATGGCACATGCAATCAGCATTTTGAAATTAGGACGCAATTGTCAAGAAGAGCCTGTTTGGACAAGTCCACGGGTCTAATTGTGACAGGGAAACGTAAGAAGGCTTGTTTCACTCCACAGACGCATACTTTACCAGGAAGTATTGAGCTAAATATTGAGCAATAACCATAATATGTGACAGACAACGCCGTCGGTTTGTGACAAGGTAACAAAAGAAACAAAAATGTCACTGTCACATTTGAAGGATAACCGAAAGTCACGGCTGAGTGTCCTTTTCATGCCCTTCACTAATATAGTAACTGGAAGCCATCGCTGTTTATCTTACGGTATTTTAATTGCTGCTCTAAACCTTATACTAAGCTCCACTTCAGAGTAAACCCCAAGAAATCCACAGCACACACCGTCACCTGTATTGTTTGGAAGATTTAATGATATCAGTCAGACACACCTTGCCAATTTGTTTAACCAACGTTTACACTGGTTATAATGTAAACTGTAATTAGGCACACGAATGATGTGAGCGTGCTCCATTAATAAAAAACTGATGAGGGGTGAAATTTTCAGGTAATTGTTTATAAAGATTTTGGATTTATTTTTTTTTTCCCCACTAGATATACATTAAGAAGAATATTAAAAAGAAATAAACACTGTCACTTATGGCTTTTGCACTCTCACTGTCTATGATCCGTCTCATCTTTCGCATAGGTTTTATTTCCTTTTTGGACAAAGATTTATGCACTTCTGTACTGGGCTTCCTTCATTTCTTATGCCATCAAGCTCATCCTGCGCCCTTCATCATTTCTATTTTCATTTATATCCAGGAAAAAAATGCTAATAATGCAAAATTACATCTGATTTAGATAGATTAAGCTCTAAGCTTAGGTCAGCCAATCGTGCAATCTTGCACTGCTCAAAAGCAAGAACACTTGAAAAATGTTACACTGATTTTCCACTGACATCATTTTGTTGTCAGCTTGAATATTTCATTCATCAGATCTGATGTGTGATTTTAATGCCCACTTAATTATATATTTTTTTTCTATCTACAATTAGTCTTGCGTTACTGACATCTTGGAAAAAGTGCTGTTTAAAATGATATTATTTGATATTTCTCTCACACAATCTGGGAATAATGTTGGATGGTACTAATTGTTCCTTCCATCTTACTGATTTTCAGTGTTCTTCACTGTGAAGTGTCACAATCACAGACTATTATTTTGGCTGATGTTAAGTCTGACAGACAAGCAAATAACAAACCTGACAAATGTCAGGTTTGTTATTTCACTCTCCTGTCAAAGAGAGAGTGAAATAAATACTAGAAATATGACCAGAAATCACGGGGGTTTACACAGATGACATGATGAGAAAAGAAGAGAGACTGAAACGGTAAGTACACATAGAAGGTTGATGTGGGAGAGACATGTGATGGCAAACAGACAATCAAGTCAGGGAAGTGAAACTCAAAATTTAGACAGAGGTACTGACAAAGGAACGCAGAATCAAACACCAAAAGTAACCACTGAACATATAACTGAGGAAACAGCACAAATAGAAAACTCCACAAATACTAATCTAGGATTAAAATATAAAACACACACACTAAAGCATGACACACAATGGTACGGGGAGAAAACAGACAACTAAAGCTCCTCAGAAGTACAACTGGGGAATATGCCGACAAAAAGACTGAACAATAAACCCCGGAAAGACAAACTCAGACTTCATTATATTAGCTGAGTGCTCACAAACCAAAACCAGACAAAGAGTCAGGTGCACAAGGAGAAATCTGTGTTTGGAGTGGCGTAATCAAACTGTAGGACTGATGATCAGTCAATGATTTCAATATGACTCAACAGGCAAAACGATTTAGCCTGTCTGTGAGAGCCACGGGGCTTTCTTCAAAAACTGTTTAATTGTTTGAATCCAGGGCAAAACAATTATATATTGAATAGCTTTCCAGAATCTGAGCACTGATTTACACAAATGAGGTGCTTGTCGTTTTAAACTCATCATTTAAAATCTACCAGGACACTAATTTCCAATGATGCAAAATTAGATGTGACCCTATTATCCTGCTGTTGTCTCCATGTAAATATCCTTCATAAATGCCTTTTTATTTGTATTTTTTTCGTTGACCTAGATATCAACATTGAAGTTATAAACGTCCATGAAGGTCACTGTTTGGGTGGATGCTGACAGAAGCTCTTGACAATGCGTCCTCTTGAACACATGCCTATTTCGTATTCAACATCTTCTGGATTGACTGAATAAACAGTTTGTATGTATCCAAGTTCACACATCTGTAGTAATATTATGATGTCAAAAGTTGTGTGAACCACTGTAGTTACTTTTGTACTTTTTTTTTTTAATCTTGTGTTCTTGTGAGTTCTTGTCCTATCTCGGATCTGGAGCGCTTGCTCACCCTTGCAAGCGCTTTACTCCAGCAGTTTATTGCATGTTGTACAAAACACTTCCAAACACAGGAAAGTTTGCATAATACAGACTACGTACCTGTGATGTCTTCTATATTTGTAAGATCAGATACGTGTGTGCGCACAGTTCATTTTAAAACGTTGTTCGGAATAAAGAGCAGACTCTCTGTCTGTCTGTCGTAATTTAACCCATGCCGTAGGCTTCCCGACAAATTAAAACCGACTCACCAGTCAATGTAGGTCATCGAGATCTTCGCAGGCTGCGAACTGGCAAAGACGCACCGGTCTTGGAAAAGCCCTTCTGTCGCCACTCTCTCTTTCCACCATCCCTTTTACTTGCCGCGAGTCTGTGGGCTGAATGTGAATGGGGTGCATGAATAGGGACGGGGTAGGGGTGTAACTTCAAACTGACGAATGACAGGGTGAGAGAATACCTGTAAAAGGTTTTTTGGAGCGCTTGTAGCCACGCCTCACATTTTCTGATTATGATTTTTCTAGGTAACGAGACACAGACCAAAAAAACCCCTAAAAAATTAGATAAAATAATAATAATACGAACCCACATACTATATTTAAATAAGTCCTCAGATCATTTATATGTGTGAATTATCTTTTGTGTTTCATCATCTGCTCCTATTGTAAACGAGCCCATTTCCAGTAAACCTTGACTGCGCTGTTCCTGGAGCAGCCCGCAGGCTCCTCACCTACAGGTGACAAGTGACTTGTCATCTAGTCATCAACACGCTGCAGTTTCTCAGTCAGTGAGTGAGTTATTGTCACTTGACAGAATCAGTGACTGTCCATACATGTATGGCAATGGTACGGTATGGTATGAATGCCTGCTGTACTTGACTCTCGTTTTTCTAAGGAGTGCCTGCTCTGTCCAGATGAATGGTGTACAGATGCTGATTTCAAGAACGCATGGTTTTCCATTATGCTCTTTAAAAAAAAAAAAAATTCGTTTGCATGTAATAAAAAGAAAAACATTTGCATTTTACTGCATTTACTCACATAGAACAGAAAGATATGTCCGTTCTTAGCTGTCAGTAAAAAAAGAAGGAGAGGTGAAACAACATATAACTATGTTCAGTATGTAGTAAGGGCAGCATGCTATGCAAGTATGTTTGGCCATGATTCTCATCACCTCATACATAATAACTTACATTCTAACCAGTAAAGAACCATCCTCTTCATTCATATGCATCTTTCTATACATCTTGCTTTCATTAATCACACTACTACATGTGCTAATCCTTATTCTTCCTCATTGCCCCTGTAAAATATTTAACTGAGTCAGCGTGTACGTGTCAAGCTCAATAAATATGTTTTACCTGATGTTTATACCTGCAAAATAACTGGGTGATGTGGGAAATTCCACCCTCCTCATGGTAGTTTTACCTGGAACACAAATATATGAGTTTAGTCGACTTCACTCCTGTTGTGGAAAAATAAACTCACCGTTGAAAGCAAGGCTCATTTAACAAAGCCTGTGGAAAAGGAGCAACACAGCATGAACAGTCTTCACATCAGCTCTGATGCAAAATATGTGCACCTTGCACTTGGGTGTAGATACAGTGTTGCTGTGAGGCCGTATGCTGTCACGACCTCTTGTGACAGCTTACCGGTCAGCTGGTTATGCTTATGTTTGTATCTTTGCATGGATACTCTTTGTACAAGAAAGTTGCTTTAACATCCCAGAACATGAAACTGGAAACATTACAATGACCGCTCCTTATCAATGCGGTCTATGTACAGCTTGGCAGATTTTCTACGATTGGATGGAATATTCTGCACTTCATGACTTACGCAGCAAACTAATTCTAACACGGTTTTGGAGAATATGACCATGTATCTTCTAAAAAACATGTTTTTATCTTTTTAAAAGACAAAATCAAATTGTAGACACATGTGCCATAGAGAGTGATTCATGTGCTTTTTGTTGTGCAAGAGTAACAAAATCCTGACGTACCGGTACTGTTTTGACAACTTCAACGGTCATTTGAGAATTTGACAAACTGAAAAAACCTGTACTGGAACAGTTTTTCTACATCGTGGTGTACGCTTTCTTAAGTAAAAATCTGTATAGCTGATTTTCACAGCAGTGATAGAACTAAGTCACGCAGGCATAATGTACTCTCATGGTAAATGGAAGGGGCACCCTTGCTGTCACTTGTAAGGTTTTACACATTGGGGCGTAAAATTAAAATGTGTGATCCTTAGCTTAACCTCAGACAAACAACAAAATGTGACGTTTACTCGGTGTTGTCACTTATTTAACAAAAACTTGGTCAAAAATGCAAGAAGCAGCGCGTGAAAAACTCAGCATGCCCTAACTGCTTCCACAGGAATCAAGAGGGGAAAATAGCAGCCAGGTGCTGCTAATCAAATGCACTTGATTTATTGATCTTCGTAAAAATCTAAGCACCTCTATAAAAAACAGACGTTTTGGCAGTTTGCTGGTATGGAGCCTCCAGGTGTGTGTTAACACAATGTCAAGATGAAAAGACATCAGTGACGATCATGCAAAGGTAATTCTTGCTCAGTCTGGGAAGGGTTACGAGGTCATTTACAAACAATTTGAAGCCCATCATCTACAGTGAGAACGATTATTCACGGGAGGAAAACATTGTAGACGGCTGCCAATCGTCCCAGGACTTGACGTTCCACTAATTCCACCTAAAATCCAGACAGCGCGATACTCAGAAACTGCAATAAACCCTGGAGCTACATCTCCAATGCTATAAACCTCAGTAAGGGAAATGTTGAAATTCTTGATAGTACAATTGAAAGAAAACTGAACAAGTATGTTTTTTTTGTTGTTGTGTGTTTTGAAGGATCCCCAGGAGAAAGTCTCTTCACTCTATAAAAGCACAAACCCAAAAGCCTAAGACATAATCGCAGGGCTCAAGTTTAATGAAACCACGTGGCTTCTTGAACAATGTCCTTTGCAGAGATGAGACCAAAAAGATGCTTTGCTATAATCCTCAGCACCACTTTTGTGTATGGACCTCGTACTTAGTTTTTCACGCATTACTTCTACACATTGGCTTGGTTTTCTCTTAAATAAACAATGGCATGCTATAGCTGATCCTTTGTTGTTGCTCATCTCCTGTTGTATTGAGCTAATCTGAAGGCCTTGGTAGGAGATATAATCAAAATCAGATTATGTCTTGATATATAAAAGTTTAGAACTGACAGAAGGTGGAGTTTCTTTATTTTTGTTACTATGACTTTATTTAATGTTACTTTGGTTATAGTAGTACTCCAGCAATGTTCCAGCAACGGAACTCTTGAAAGTGGTTTCTGTATAAGATAAGAGGTAAGATAAGATAAACCTTTATTAGTCTGTCTATGTGTATTAGCCCTGCGACAGACTGGCGACCTGTCCAGGGTGTACCCCGCCTCTCGCCCAAAGACAGCTGGGATAGGCTCCAGTGCCCCCCGCGACCCTGAAAAGGATAAGCGGCTGCGAATGGATGGATGAATGGATAGTCCCACGCGTGAGAAATTTTTGCCATGGCAGAAAGTACAAGAGCAATAAAAAATTAAGAGAAAAAAGAGAAAAAGAAAAAACAATAAAATAGAATAGGATAAACAGAATAACTACTATACAAAATCAAAAGAATGCTACATACAGTAGAATAAGCAGTATACAAATAGAATAAAAATGCTGAAATATTAAAAAAAATAACTTGCTCTAGTTTTGTTTATGTATCTTGCAGTTTCTGTGTTTTTCATTCCAATCTGTCAACACGGGTTTCATTTCATTTAATTGCAATGTGCAACTTGCAGAGACCTGAAGCCTGCTTTAAAAAGCTCAGTGAACAGTAAACATTCTGCATGATTTACTATCCTCAAAGTCATTTCTGAGTGCTGAAGCCATTGTTAAACTGCAATCATAATAAAAATGTTCACGCTTCACTATTTGACTGAAGATGATAAATGCAGTTACACTGGGTGCACTATAAAGCATTAACATAATGGAGCCCATATCACACATCAAGTTTCTGCAAAGCAGCTTCACACAAACTTTCACACAAAGTGGGAACATTTCGCAACACACATTTTTCACTTGTCTTTTTTTCTGCTCAAGTTAGAAAGAAATGCAAACATATGCAATTGCAGCACTTATGGAATTAAGCCATACTTCACATTTAGGATGTGTGTGATTTTAATTTCTGATCATTTTCTTCCCACATAAAATAATAGGTAAGAATATGACTAATCAAACATGGGACACAGGGACATAAATGATGAGGAAACACAATAAATATGTTTGTGTAGGTTCTCAGTCATCTAGATCATGGGAGTCTTAAGAATTTGGCCGATAGGATGATGCATATGATCAGCAGTAGGTCAATAACTATCTCCACAGGGTCAACCCCTACTAGGGGTTAAATGCCTGAGACTCTCCACCTTTTAGGACTGAAGAAGCCCCTCGGAGGAGAGGTGAAGCTTCTTTTTTCAAGCTCTTAAGACCACAATAAATATGTATTTAATTCTATTACAACCTCTACTTTAGCTGCTTCTGCAGAAGTTGAGAGAGTATTATGCACAATTTAAACCTCTTTGTTTTGAGAGGTTTTTACTGCAATGATAATTATGACACTGTAAATCAACACAAATAAAATATTTTTTTGGTCAGATGTCATCAAAGTGTTTCTCCGACTTGCTTTAACAGCTAGTTGCCATTAAGATCTTCATCTGCAAGAGCTCTCAGGAGGTACATATGCTGCAAAACGTGCCCGTTTGTAGAATAAAATGTGAGAATTACCTTGTAACTTTTTTTTTCCCGCACACTTGTGTTTTAAATTTACAGTTGCAGAAAAAAAAACCTCAACAACAAAACTAAAAATATACTGAGAGCTGCAAACTTGTAATTTAAATTTTTACTCATATTTATTAAATTTGTAACTACTTACAGCTTCGGCTCTGTGATAAGGACCTCTGTAATCAGTGACTAAAACTGTTCAATTGCGCCCTCTCGAGTCACAAATCCACGAATTCACGCGCTTTGACTTTTGCAGCTCTTCAAAACCCTGGACGCTCCACTCTTCGCGCGAATACTCCACAATGCTGCCGGACCTCTTGGAGTAACTACTCCACACCAGGAGGTGGCGATAACCAACTAGCTGCCTGCAATTGCTTAGAGCAACAAGATCATACTGCTAGCCCTCTGACTGGCAGGTGAGATCATTTTTGTTGTTTTGTTGTAGCCACTCATGTTTTTCAGTGCTAAATGAGCGCAGTACCTTTA
The DNA here is from genome assembly GCA_015108175.1 of Pelvicachromis taeniatus. Taxonomy (NCBI): domain Eukaryota; kingdom Metazoa; phylum Chordata; class Actinopteri; order Cichliformes; family Cichlidae; genus Pelvicachromis; species Pelvicachromis taeniatus. The sequence goes on from VURO01020816.1 coordinate 12,711, forward strand.
TTTTAAAGTTCCTGTGATAATAATAGCGAGTGTCAAAGTGCTTCCTGTTTGTGAGAGCAGAGGCACTGCTCTCTCGTTTACAGTTAAATAGTAAGCTAACTGTAGCGCTAGCTCGTTATGCGTTTGTGTGTTTTTACCAGATGAAATTATCCACTGTGAGATCATTTCACACGTTTGTTTTATTTCACTTCTTTCTCCTGATCCACATGCGTATTTTAATAAAAAGGTATTTCCAATCGTTAGCCATAACGTTCCTATTCGGACTTGCTGGCTAACCTGTCACAGAGTTGTGAACGCAGCTGTGTTTTAGCTAATGTTTTGGTCTTCTCGATCGTTTTAATGCCATATCTAAAAATGATACATACATAAGTTGGTGTAATAATGTGGGAACATTAATGCCAACCCCCGGTGAATGAAGGCATTACAGTCATGGAACAGGGAATCACATTATATTGATTTGTAGTAACTTGTCCGAAACCACAACACAATAGAGGCATCGGAGCCCTTTAAATCAGCGGTCTGGATTTCAGGGATTTCCCTTTCATTTGTATCAAGCAGTCCAGTGCATCCTTAGTTTATAACAACGAACTGCTATTCTCTTCTCGGTAGGGAATTTTAGCAACAATGGACCAGAAAATTCCCTACGACGATTACCAGCTCCCAGTGGTATTCCTGCCTTCTTATGAGAACCCACCTGCATGGATACCGCCACAGGAGGTATGTCAGATATCAATCTAACTAACCTTTGTTTTTAAATCGTGTCTTATTATATGGTATATATTTATTTTTATTTATATATTCTACTTTAGTTATGATTTATAGGTTGTGCTTAATGTTTTGGCTGCTGTAAAACCGTCTTACAGTGCTGTAAAATTGTATTTGCCCCCTTACCGATTTCTTACTTTTTAATACACACACACACACACACACACACACACACACACATATATATATATATATATATATATATATATATATATATATATATATATATATGAGAGAGAGAGAGAGAGAGAGAGAGAAAAAAAAAA
>VURO01020816.1:13761-24275 GCA_015108175.1 Pelvicachromis taeniatus
ATAAAAAACAAAATAATTGACATCCATCTATCGGTCTGGAAAGAGGTACAAGGCCATTTTAAGGCTCTGGGACTCCAGTGAACCACGGTGAGAACTGTTATCCACAGATGGGAGAAAACATGGAACTGTGGTGAACTTTCTGAGGAGTGGCTGACCTACTGAAATGACTCCAATAGTGCACTGATGGCTCATCCAAGAGGTCACAAAAGAACCCAGAACAACATTTAAATAACTGCAGGCTTCACTTGCCTCAGTTAAGGTCAAAGGTCATGATTAAACAATAGGAAAGGAGAAAACCACGGCTGACCAAAAAGAACACAAAGGCTTGTCTCACATTTGCCATAAAATATTCTTGATGATCCCCAAGACGTTCAGGAAAATGTTCTATGGCCTAATGAGACAAAAACTGAACTTTTTGGAAGGTTTGTGTCTCTTTACATCTGACATAACAACAAATTTCCTACATGTGGGACTAATCAAGGTTTATCTTATCATAAAAAGAATGTCATACCAACAGTCAAGCATGGTGGTGGCAGTGTAAATGTCTAAGGCTGCTTTGCTGCTTCAGGACCTAAATGATGTACCGTCATTAATATAACCATAAATTCTTCTCTTTACCGAAGAGTCCCGAAAGAGAATGAACAACCATCAGTTTGTGTCCCTGCTTGAGCAGACTTGGGTTATTTAGTAAGATGAAGAAATACTCCAGCAAGTCTGAGTGGTCCACAAAGAGTGCAAGAGTGAGTCAAAGTTCCTTTACAGTAATATAAAAAGACCCTTTGCCAGTGATCGTAAACACTTAATTGCAGTTTTTGCTGCCTATGGGTGACACAACCAGTTATTGGGTTTAGGAGAAATCTACTTTTTCACACAGGGACTTTTTAATGAATAACATCATAATCAAATATGCATTTTGTACATGGGTTATCTGTCAGTAACCATCACATATTAAAAATTGTTTCATGTCCTGAAATATGAAAGTGTCACAATTATGGAAAAAAAAAAAAGAAATCAGGAAGGGCCAAATACTTATTCACAGCACTGTATCTAAACTATCGACTGGTAATTTTACTGAATACCATTACGTTTATCTGAGAGTCAAAAAGGTTCTTGGGTTTTTTTTTTTTCTTGCTACTGCTTTTTTGTAGCTTTTAACAGCATCTTCCATGCTAAGGAATGGGGCTTCCCAATGTAATGTGATAATAGTTTGTCCCATACAGGTAGTAACCTTTAGGTGCGTGCACATTCCTCATGTCAGGTTGAGGCTGCTCTGTCTGTCATGGTTTCCTAGCTGGCGCCTTTAACTCCTTTTTTTCAGTCAGTGTTTGGGTTTCAGTGAGTTCCTGAAGTATGTTTTACACGAGTTTGGAAATCTGACAAATAAAGAGGTGTTGGTGCCTGACTGCACAGGACCGTGCGATACCATGAAATGTTCTACAAAAGCAAATAGGTGGATATTTTTTGTGAATGTGCTGTTTCCAGATTTTGTTATCCCATAACAAAATCTGGAAAACCCTTTTTTTTTTTCTTTTTTTTTTGGTTGCTATTGCACTTTTTTTTTCCAAACAGGTGATGCTGAATGTGTCTTATGTGATGTCATATTCTGCAAGGCACTCGATTCTTATCACATTGTTTTTAAGGCACAAAAAGCAAACATGAGAAAAATAATGTTGCTGGCTGTTCTTCTTCTCTTGGTTCATTTTTAGCGGGTTCATCATCCCGACTATAACAATGAGCTCACACAGTTTCTGCCTCGCACCATTGTGTTGAAGAAGCCTCCAGGAGCACAGCTGGGCTTCAATATCCGTGGTGGGAAAGCTTCACAGTTAGGAATCTTTATATCCAAGGTGCGTGCACAGCCCTAGTTATTAGTGCATTTTTGTTGTTGTTGTTTTTTTCTTGCTGTGCTGTTGACTATTTGTTTGCTTATTTTTAATCAATTTAAATAATTTCTGTGTGCTGGCAGGTGGTCCCAGATTCAGATGCCCACAGAGCAGGGCTACAGGAGGGAGACCAGGTTCTTTCAGTGAATGATGTTGATTTCCAAGATATAGAGCACTCAAGAGTAAGTCAAGGCTGAAATCCAAACAGGCTTTATTAAGCACATTGTTTCCAGCACACACATTGAAATCTTCTGTTATATTAATAAAGCTGATTTAGTTTAGCTGTGTTTCTATTCATGTATGTACGAGACTAACAAATAGCCTCATTCAGGGTAGGGCTGCTGAAAAGTAGGTGCTCAATAACGTTAACTTTAATTTGGTGGAGTCGGACATAGGATAATCCAGACATATTATTTTATTTATATTTCAAGAATTTCAAAATTGATACTTATACCCAGGAAAATCAAATATTTCAGATCACAAAAGGATTTAGAATTTAACAATGTCCAGTTTCTGAAAAGCACGCTCACTTATTCTCTCAATGCTTGGACGATGCTCTGTTTCCATGATTTAATATATCAGTGCAACGTGACATGGAGGTGATCAGTTTGTGGCAGTGCTGAGATGTTACTGAAGCCCTGGTTGGCCTGATGCTGTCCTTCAGCTCGTCTGTGTTTTTGGGTTGGGTGTTTGTTATCTTCCTCTTGACAGTACGCCATTGATTCTGTGTGGGATTCAGGTCAGGCGTGACGGCTGGCTGTTCAAGCACAGCAATAACATGGTGAGCAAACCATTTGGTAGTTTTGGCATCGTGGGCAGGTGTTCAGTCCTGCTGTAGAAGGAAATTGGCATCTCCATAAATCTTGGTAGCAGTTGGAAGCATCAAGTGCTCTAAAATGTCTTCCTCCAGAGTCTAGAAACTTGATTTCTAAATGAAATACAAAATTTACTTTCGTGTGAAAAACTTTGAACTAAGCAGACTTTTTCTGCTTAGCCCAGGTAAGATGCTTCTGATGTCGAAGCTGCTGCAGATGCACTCAGCCTCAGTCCACTCCTTGTGAAGGTCTCCCAACTTCTGGGATGGACTTATGCTGACAGTCCTCTCAAAGCGGTCATCCCTGTTGCTTGTGGATGTTTTCCTATCATACCATGTGTTTTTCTTCCAGCCAGGTTTCCATTGATATTCTTTGACACAGCACTGACCAGCCAGTCTTTTCAGCACTGACCTTCTGTGGTTTGCCCTCCTCATGGAAGGCTGTCAGTCAGCAGACTTCCCTGTGATTGTGGTTGCATGAACTGAACGAGAATAAGAAATGCACTGTGTTTGTACCATCTGAACAGCAATTTGCTCAAACTGAAATTGAAGTATTGTCGTAATTTGAGGTACTGGATTTCTGATTTTTCTGAGCTGTGAGTCATAATCATCGAAACTCACAGAAGCTTTCTGTATTTGGAAACTTGCTGGCAGGACACACGTTTTTGCTTGTTCAGATTTCATACTAAAAAAAAATGCAAGATTAGGTGGAGTCAAATGTTGCAGTTTTCTTGTTGTTCCATCACAATGTTGCATTATATATTCTGTATAAGTTCATGGATAATGTTTGTCTTCTTCAGGCTGTAGAGATTCTGAAAACTGCACGAGAAATCCTGATGAGGGTCCGCTTCTTTCCCTACAGTAAGTTTTGCTTTACTAGATTGCATCAAGAGCATGACGACAACCTAAGAAAACATTTATGTCAACGTGCGTTTGTATCTACATCGTTAAGATGTTTTAGAGGGATAAAGAAAGAAACCAAATGTTTTCCTGCAGAATTTGTGTTCACGGGTAAAGATCTTTTAAAATATTACTTTAAGACAGATCTACACTCACTGTCCTTAAATATCTCAGTCTTGTTTTGCTGTTACGTAAAAGAAATCCTCAGAGGAAACTGTTGTGCCCACTTTGGGTTTGATAACAGGTTTTTGTCTGTGCCTTAGACTATTCCTCAGTGTGCTAATACAGCATGTGTTATATATTATATTCTATTATTTTGCAAAAACAAAAGACATTAAAAACTGTAAAGAATTAAAGCTTTGCGATCACTGAACTACACTGATACAAAAATCTATAACAATGTCACTCTAACAGTGTCCTTTGTGGGTTGTTTTCTCAGACTACCAAAGGCAGAAGGAGAGGACCGTGCACTAGATGGCAGCAGAGAGAGACAAAGACAGAGGGACACTTAACTGCACTTCACTATAATCCTCCCACACACTCTGGCCTCCATGCTGTCTCAGCTTCAAGATGACTAATGTATGACTAACAATCTCATTCAGTCTTTCATGTAGGGAAAATATACATGACGTTAAAGACTGAGTTTCATAGATACTCATTTCTGCATGCTTTACATGACGAACTCTACGTCGATTGAATATATGGTTAGGAAGTCTTAAAGTTTCTATGCAGAACTTTGTTTTTAGACATTTTTTTTAACACTATAAATTATAGAACAGATAAATATTTTCTAGTCAAGCAAAGCTATTATGATATTTCTGCTGTGGACTTGCAGATGTTTGCATATGTGTGGTCTAAACACTATGACTTGATATGAATTATGGTGTCAAGACCTCTGTTGAATTTCTACGAATATAATGCGCAATGCTATTTTTTAATATTTAGTAAATATTTGTAATGAGCATATGAAAATGCTAAGGGGTGTAAATATACATTTCAGTCACTGCTACTGAGGGCTATGGTACTTTTATGTTCCAGGAATGAGTTTTGCATACACTGCGGCTGAGCTGATTTAATGTTGTTGCATGAACTGTGTGTCTGAGGTGCCAAATGCTTTACAAGCATGGCTTGTAACGCGCTATTAAAGTGCATAACATTTATCGTAGTGTAGTGGTAAAGCTTGTAATAGGGTGTCATCTGTGCGGTGGAAGCACCAAGGTTTGCAGGTTTAATTCAAACCAAAGACAGTCTGGTGCTTTCATAATTTTGGCCTGCATGGTTCAATCTGTGCGTAGTCAGTAAAATTTGCAGATCCAGCCTCTGGCTGCAGATTAAATCTACATACATTGGAATATTCATAGAAAACAGTCGAATACCTCTGGATATTAGTACATTATGCTTTTACAATAAACTATGCTGAGAGCTAACATTTCATCTAAGTATTGTCTTTATTTCTGCACACTGATCATTTTCATGTAAAGAATTTTTGTTTGGATTTTCCTTTGATCTGAACAGATTTAGTGTTTTAATTTTTTATGGAGGTTATGATTACAAAAATAAAGCTCGACTTCTTGACCTTTGCTAGCGTTTGGCTTTATGCACTTGAAGAACTGGCACTAAAGCCAGAGGACTGGTTTGTTCTGGTGCAAGTAGCAAAACTTGTTCCACCCTTGAAGTCAGTTTCTCTTGAAACTGATTGACTGCATTCCTCTTATTTGACAATTAAAATGAGAACAAAAGCTTGTTAACCTTGTGAGGTTTAATAAAAAAAAAAAAGGGAATGCCTTGCAACATTGTTATCATTAAATAGTTTAATATGAAAAAAGAAAATTGTCAACCTACAGGGGCTTCATCCCAGGCCATTACTTCATCAATTTACAACAACTTGAAATAAATATAAAAAAAAAAGAAGCCTTTATGGTCTTTCCAATCCTTCAGGTCAACTGATATTCAACTAACACAGTACAATGATTCTGTGTGTATTGTGACTTGGCAATACAACCGAAGTGGGAGTTTACTTCAGTGCCTTCCTTGTGGACCAGGGAAACTCTAGCATTTGTAATAATTTACAATGCAAACACATTGATTGCATAACGTCTGAGTAAAGGCAACACACCTTCAAAAAAAAGCCTTCCTAATTACAAACCTAAAGACAACCTAATCCCACAAAGTTGCTCCTTATACATTTGGCTGTGAACATATTAACAAAACTGTGTTCAAGTGTAAATGATCACAAAGTTAGCATCTTTCTGTGTCTACTACAACCCCCAAAGGTGAGCTGAAACAGTTTCTCCTGTTTTCAGAAGCAATTCGTTTGCAATTTTCTGCAGTGAAGTTGGTGTCCCAATTCTCCACACCTGTTTGCTTTTTAATCTTATTTCCATTCACAGTCACTTATAATGACCTGCTAGAAGTCAAATATGTTTCCCTTTCTTCCACTTCAAAATTTGTTCATGTAGCTGCAACTAAAGATTGGCTGTCTTAGGTCCACTTGTAAATGTAGTATTGTAAATGTGTCACATTCAAACCCCAGCACCTCTAACCCTGTACAGTGTAAGTTAGCTTAGCTCGACACAGACTGAGGTGATGGCAACTTGATCTGTGCTCATTTCCATCTTGTCAGACAGTTGTAAACACGTCATACTCTTGCTCATCCTCGAAGGCGCACCGATTTAGAACTGGAGGATCGTGGTTATATCACAGAGAGCCGGAGACCTCAAGTCCATCTACAGTCCACCTCTCAATCTCTCCTTCTTGTCCCCCCCCTTCCTCCCATCACTCTCATTCAATCTAGCTGCTGTCCTCCCCCTCGTGATCATCCAGCTTTGAGCTTTCATCCACATTTTCCAGTGAGTCTGCTCTCTGAATTGACAGCTCAGAGGGGTCCATCATGGGAAGGGTGCTCTGCTCTGGGTGCAGCCAGGGCTTGAAATCGGGGGAATTCTGACTTTTCCAGACTGAGTATTCCCGTCCCGCCTTGAGCACACTCTTCATTACCTAAAAAGAGAAGAGATGATGCAATTGTTAGCGGACTGCAGCACACCTCCATTTTCAGTCAACAAAGCTGAAGATAAAGATGGTCATAAAACGCTGCGTGGTAGATTGTATGGCAAGCAGTTACTATGAGTTGCACTCATTGTAAATAAAAAAAACCAAACACTTCTTAAGTCTTCTAAATAAGATGTTTTGACAGCCTTTTTTTATAATGGTTGTATGCATTTTTTTTTACATCGTTGGCTTCAATGTTTTGTTTTTTTGTTTTTTACCCATTTCCAGTCACTCAGATTTACGTGACCTGGATATACCCCATGAAATGGTATCATGCAGAATTTTATAAATTATTTTCTTGCTATTGTTCTTGTCTCATTGATTGTTTCTCTCTCACACACACACACGGATACACTTTGGTCTAAATAGTTTCAATCTACGGAAAACATGAACCTCGGGGAACAAGTTCTTCCAGGAGACGACTGAAGCTGAGATTCTCCTTTGTCAGCAGCCTCGTCAGGACAGGCTCTTAAATTGTTTCTATGGTTACCATTGTCATTTAAGACACATGAAACTCTTCCCCTCCCTTATGAGTGTCCACATGCACACACACACACACCTTACACTTTTAAAAAATCCATGTGATAACACACCTACACTGTCACAGATGCTGACAGTGTGCTTATGGATTTAACCTTATCACTTTCAGCTCTGCTGTTTACTACAGGTAAACAAATGTTTAGCAAGAAATGGTCTGTGGCAGTGGTTGTGAAACATTACATACCTTAGGAGCAAGAACTTGGGATGCTTTGTTCACCACCCACTTTGGGAGAGAGCCTAGAAGACACACATTCATCATAAGAACTCTGCAGAAATTAAGCAAGAATGCTCAGTTTGAATGGAACTAAATAACTGTTTCATATAGTTTTACCTTTGGGGTCTGCTTGTGAAAGATAGATGAAAGTGCAACTATTTTGTCCCGTGGGCTTGATATAATAACCCGTCTGGATGGAAACGGCTCTTACGAGGTCACTGCGAGGAGGGTATTTCTATAATTCAAGAAAAACATTTTGCAGAATAATAAGAAAGACTATACATTTTTATGATACTTCTGCACAATGTGACAATGGATAAGGTTAGCTATAAGAGCAACAAATCAGTGCACACAAAACAGGACAAAGAGATATCAAAGAGCTGTAGAAACAGTATGTGTAGAGGCAATGGTTGCCATGTGTCTTGAGTGGACGTAGGAAGTGACGTACCGGGTGTTTGACTGAGAAGTTAACCATGATGTACTCGTCATCTGTGACCTGCCACGAGCGCAGTGTCACAACATCTCTGTTCTTTAATGGAGTCGGACAACGCCCTGCAGAAGACAAAAAAATACAAATAAATAAAGACATAAATAACGTTATACTGTGGCAGGCTTCCTCTGTTAGTTCAGTATTTAGGCTCAACGAATGTGCCCTTGTTATGGCAATAAATACAGTTGTGTAACAAGAGGCCATTCGCTCTTCATAGATGAGAGCTGAATCAGCTCAAAGTGTCATGAGAAGTTAAAATGAAGTCGAAGGAGATGTTCAGAGCAAGCTACAAGCTGTTTGGAGAGTTGTTTGATTCATTATGTGTGTGTGTGTAGAGAGAGAGAGAGAAGGAGAGTTATCGTAAAAACAAAAAAACAACAAGAAACCATCAGGCCCACACCAAGCCAGTGGATCACAGAAACATTGCGTGAAGATTCAGGCGATAAGAGTGCTCACTCACATGAGTAGTAGCCCAGATCAGCGTTATCAGCGAGCCGGGCAATGTCATAACTCTCCTGCATGGTGAGGTCCCACTTCTTGCGGTACTTGCTGTCGTGAAGGATGTCGAACATGGTAGCAGCCGACACATCTTTAATTGTCATTTTACACTGGGAAAAACATACAGACGGTTACAGGACACCACCCACATAGCATGAGAGCCTAAGAAAACTGGTTTATTTTTAAAAGGTATTATAATTAGTAGAGTTGGTGCTAAAGCGAACTCACCTTCATCTTGTGGACTTTAGGTACGTAATTTCCTTTATTCACAGCGCGCACCTCGACCCACACTTGCATCCCATTGTTGTCATACTTATTTTGCCAGTTGTCGGTTGCTAAACACTGTTTTTTGAAGTCATCAAAGACCGCCTGATCGGGTAAAATACTCGAACCCCGAGACATATTTGTCTGTTTTAAAAGAAGTCTTTCTTCTTAGAGGAAAAAGAATATCCTTCAACCTGATCGCCTCCAGAAAAGTTCAGTCTCTTTGAGCTTTTCCACGGACGAGATTTAAAGCTTCTGCCGTCGTGGTGCCTGTGGTGAGAGATATATATGTCTGCTGATCACCTGTCCAGTCGAGCAAGATTTTTGTGCTGAATTCCTGAGCCATTCCTTCAAACACCTCTCCCGCTGACGCAGAGGTTACTTCCTGAATCCAGGTGTGCGTAAAGGAAAAAAAAAAAAAGTCTGTCCCGCCCTCAACTGTCAGTGCAGCTACGATAGGTCGAAACTTTCACCTAAGCTTTAAAAGTATTTTTAGAAAAGAGCAGTCTTACTGGGTTTGATTCTGAGAAGGCATTAACAATACAAACAGGGGTGCACTCACAGTAAGCTGCGCGCTGTGGATAAATTAGGGGAGTGTAGGTGAGAATTGCTCATTGTTGATGCATTCCGAGTATCGTCACGACTGTGAATACTAAACAAAAGCACACCTCTAGTAAACAATGAGTGGAATGCTTTTAAAAAAATCAGATTTTCACACTTATAGTTGATAGTGGCATTACAGTTTGAACAATTTAGGCCTCTTTGGCTCAAATTAAGTCTAAATTTAATTCCTGAAAAAAAATAGCTAGGACTCTAATAAAGCTAACTGTACCACGTGCAAGCAAAACACGGATAAAAATGATTTTTACCCACTTATTTAGACAAGCAGAAGGAAATGGATGGATGGTTGTTCTTATTCAGCCGGTTTCCTAGGCTTGCATTAAACCCAAAGAGCAAATCTTATTTAGTACAATTGGGTGAAGATCTCCGATGAGACAATGTTTTTTTTTTGTTTTTTTGTAAAAGACTAGTTTTAATCCATGTCTGGGGAAACTGAGCCTGTTTCTTAAAGTAGTCATCAGGAGCAGTGAGAACTGTGCAGCAAGAATGTAGAACACAGAAAAAGATCGTTCTTCTCTCTGTACCAACATCCTAAAAAACAAGTCTTAAGCCTCCAACAGCCCTTAAAACGTGTCTGTTGAAAATGCAAGCTGAGATATGTTAGCGTGGTACCAAAGAAATGTCTCCCTGGAAGGTTTTTCTAGAAACCTCTGCTCTGTTTCCAAGCTCCAATTTAAAAAATAAATAAATAAAAGAACACATAGTACTCAAGAATGACAGTAATAACCATAAATACACGATGGTCCTGATATCTGTATCATGAATATTGGAAATACATTTTCATTTACAATCTTTAGTTAGTTATTAATAGATTTGTGTAATGCAGTGTCATGTTCACATTTGACCACACCTAACTGTTATAACATTTCATAACTGTGATAGTTTCAATGGTGACGTGTGACACACACAGGCTCAGGTGACTCATTTAGAACTTTGTTAATGAACAGAATTAATATGACTGTTGCCATAAAATAACCACACACACAAAAATAACACAGAGGTTACATTTTGGTGAAATATCTTTATTTTACTCCATGTGATAAGCCTACACTTGTTTTCATTAACTCTCCTTTTTATACATAAGATAGTAATAGTACAGTATTCACACAAACGTTGCTAAACACGAGTAGACATATTTCAAATGGACAGACACAATTCAGAATAGCACAAAGCTGAGTATTTAGTCAGTGACAATAGAAGAGCTGCTCATGTTAAAATTGTTCGCGTTGCAATTTAAATACC
>VURO01020816.1:24295-42725 GCA_015108175.1 Pelvicachromis taeniatus
TTTTTTTAAAAAAGTAAAAATTTAAAAAAAAAAAAAAAAAAAAAGCTACAGCAAACGATCAGTGTCTTTTGTTGTGCTATGGCTGGTTAGTTGGTTTGTGAGACGGTGCGGGCTTTACCTGTGGCTGTAAACCAAGCGACAGACCACACCGGAAAAACATACAAACAAAAACAAAACCCCAACTCAAAGGCGTAAATGTCGCCTTTAGGTGGCGCCTCAGCAGACACGCAAACAATAAATAAAATCAAACTTTAAAACATGCGTGTCGGCATCTGTACTTTTGGTCACGCGTACAATGTTAGCTGTATGTCCAAGTTACAAAATAAATAAACCAACAGTCCTACACAGGCAATAGCAATACAGCAAAAGATATGGCAACTAACGTCTGCACTTTTTTTTTTTACAGCAAGGGTGTTAGTAAGCTTTAGCTGTATCTGAGGACATCTATCTACCAGCTCTACAAACAACTAGTGAAGCCATGAACCAGTCAGCAGGCTTCTCTGATATTTTACAATATTGTGGCTTGATTCAGTGCACAACGTTGGTGAACAAACAAGCAAGGCATCTGTGTTCTTATCCATGTAAATCCTGCGGGGTGAGCATGCTGCATGTTGTTGCAATAGTGTAATCAACACAACACAAATCGTCAATGAGATGGTGGGTACGTAGCGACCAAAGTGACAACTCTCCATCGACGTGGAAAAACTGATTTTCATAGTATTAGGGGACCATCTACTGATAATGCCTCCTCAGACATGTTAGTATAGTGCAGAGCTCATTTAACAACATATAATCTTTTAGGTTAGTAGGCTTTCTAATTCATTTGGGCTGGCTTCCCTTTTACGCTGGATATCCATTTCCTTATTACACATCCTTCTGCAGTACTGTTAAATATGAATTTGTGTTAATCCGCTCTGCTTACACACTTGTATTTGGCAATGTAAGCTCGCAGACGTGTTAGGTATAAGTAGTTCCACTGACACAATGAAAAGGGTTTACGTGAGCCTAATGTGGTAATATAATGTTTTGCAATGATAACAGTTCACTGGTTGAAAGCCAGTCGTTACTTCCTCAAAATAAGACAAAGTCGACAAATGATAAGCTGTCTAGGAGACAGAATAGCTTCAGCTGAACTCTCCATTTGAAACAAAAACAAAAGGATAGGCAGAGAACTCAACCTTGTAGAGTCATTTAAATAATCCCAAGCAGTTTTACTTTACAACAACAAGAGTAACAGCACTAAGATTCTAAACTGTGCAATAACTCAAGAGCAGTTAGCTATGTCAGTCTGCAATCCTATATAATGCCATGCAACTGGATGAAAATCTGAACATATCAATTAACTTATTCCTTGTTTTAAATGTTTACTTTTGAACCATTTTTTTCCCAAATAATTTGTTTCAATACAGTAATGCACATCCACACGGTTACTCTGAAAAGTCACTGAGTTGAAAAGGGAAAAAAAAAAGAAGAAAAAAAAAAAAGACAGGTCCTCCATCCCAATGGCCGTGTGCCAAGGGTGGAGAAAGTGGCCACTGAGAGACAAGCTGTTGGTGGGGAGGAGACAGGCTGGCAGGGGCTGAGGTGTACTAGCATGAGCAGCTGCTCTCAGTTACAGTCATCTCTGGCTGTTTCTCCAGTTTGATGTCGATCACTGAGAGAAGGTAGTTAAGTAACACGACATGAATCGCAGATTTGACTTCTCTATTTTTTTGTAGCGCCTTTCATTCTCTCCCTTCTTTCCAGTCAACTAAGACACAGTCAGTGTTACGGCACAAATATTATTTAAACTGTGGCATGACAAAAAGTATGTCAGCAATTTCTACTGAAAAGCAACTTGAAAAGGATACTGTCCTCTTTGCTTTTCTCTGGTGTGCTATCCATTCCAGGCAATGCAGCAGCAACGCGTCGGAACAGCTGTAAAACAAAGTAAGAAAAATCAAACATTTGAAAGCAGTGGTGGTAGAATTTGATATAATATAAATTGCTATCAAACAGGGGTAGATGATATGAAGACAATTCAATTTTGTGGTAAATAACAGCAAAACAGTCCTGTGAAAAGAAAAGCTGTCACGGGTCTTTATGCAGTCCTGTAAAAAACTAAGTACTAATTTCTGTTGTACCCTTGCTGTGTTTGGTATCATTGTCCTGTTTAATGACCCAGTTTTAGTCGTTGGACAGATGGCCTCATATTTGATTCAAGTATAATTTGTTTACAGAGAAGTTCATGGTGGATTTCATTGCTCCAAAGTATCCTGGTCCTGTGGCTACAAGACAAGTCCAACTCATCACCCCTCCACCACCATGCTTGATAGTGGATGTTTGCACAACGCATTACAGCCAAATCTCTCCACTTTGGTCCCACCTACCCAAAGGACATTGCTCCACAAATTTTGTGCCTTGTTCTTATAACAAACTTTGAAAACCTAAGCTGTGCTTCTTCTGCCAACCTTCAAAATAAGTCATACTTTTCCCCCCTTTCTAATTGTACCATCACATACCTTAGCACTGAACATGCTAACCAGTGTCTGACATGTAAGTCTTGAGTTTTTGCAGTTTGTCTGACCTTGGGGTCAGTTTAGTGGAAGACCGTGGCATTGCGTTAACACATTTGAATGGTCCGGACCTCCCAGAGGTTCTCACATTTGCTGATCATCATTTAATCAAGTGCATGTCATAAGCAGCACCTGTCTGCTGCTTAGCCTCTTTATTCCTATTGAAGCAGTAAGGATGTAATTAGTTTTTCACAGGACTGTACAGTACGTTTTCTGCAGATGTAGCAGGAAACTGTTTATATACAAATACACAGACAGGGCAGAAATGTGTTCCTGTTTATATGTTTACTTAAGGCCCCAACACTTAAGGCATTCAGTCACACTGAAACAATGCCCCTGGCATCCTAAAGAAGTCAGATAATTCAGTCTTGATGATAAATTTTTGATTCAGAAAAGCCAAATACAGTCATACAACGCAGAGCTGGATAGGTTATCATGGAAAGTATTGAAAATCTGGTAACAATACAGATCATCATATTACCAAACCCAAGATAGTAATCAATGGACAGTATGTAATTCAATTACAGCTAGTTACCTCTAAATATTCAATTTCAATAAATAAACACAAGAAGTAGTCAAAGCAACGATACAGGCTTCTGCTGAGAAAGTCTATTATATTCATAGAAGTGTTTTAGTGACTCACACAGAGAGGACATGAATATAAACGCAGTTGCTATATACCTGTGCAGAACAACTGCACTGAAAAGCCTGTGTGGAGAAAACACCTTTCAGAAAGCTACGACAGGTCAGGACGAGCCACGAGGGGGGAAAGGGAGGCAGGAGTGCAGTGTAGACTTTAAGAGTAGAATTAGCTCAACTACCCTGAGAAAACAGAATCGCTACCTGTTTGACATTGTAGCCAGTCTTTGCGCTGGTTTCAATGAACATGACATTCAGTTCCTTAGCTCTCTGCTCGCCCTCCTCCGTGGTGATCTGTCTGCTCCGGTAAAAGCAGAAGGGTGGAGATGGCCGAACAGACAGATATGGAAAGAAAGCGCAAAGAGGACAAACCAGAAGAAGAGAGAAGAGATAGAGAGAAGGACAAAAAGAGCTCAGCAATGAATCTTGTTTGGAGTGAAGAAGAGAGTGGTTAGTTTATAAGGCAGACAGAGACAAAGGGACAGAGGCTGGTGTGCTGAGTAAAGACGAAACAGCATAAAATCGACTCCAAAAAGGTCAATGATTCATTCAACAGCCACACTCTAATCCATTAAACGATCGAACACGTGGAGGACCTTCACCCCTCAGATGTCACGGGGGGGTCTCCCTAACCTCTGGGAGAGTACGACCTTTGCTCGAAACAAGATATTTTGTCACTATTACACCTGCTCCTGCTGAACACCAACCTGTTTGACGTTATAGCCAGCCTTGGCACTGGTCTCTATGTACATCACATTGAGCTCACGAGCTTTCCTCTCTGCCGCCTCAACAGAAACTTGCCTGCCATGGTCCCAGGAAGGGTAAGGTGAGGGTGAAGGATGGAAGTGTGGTGTTTAGGGGAAACACAAAAAAATATTCAAAATGACATGAAGAGAAAAAAAGGCAAAACAACAAAAAAGCAAAACAGAAATATGATCAAACATAAAAAAAAAAAAATATAATCAAACAAAAAAAAAAAAAAAAATATGTATAAAGAAAAATATATTAATTACTTATAGAAAGGCTGGAGTATGCAACATTACAAGGAAATAATAAAAGCAAAAACTGGATGAGATGCACTGAAGGGAAGTGGGATTCCAGGCTTTGGCAGAGTTTATACTACAGAAGTTAAAGATACCCATTTTGTAAATGCAGGAGGATCTACTTATCAATCTTTGTAAACAGAACAAGAAAATAATCATTCACGCTCATCACACAAACATGTACCTTTTATCCGCTAAGTCTGTTTTGTTCCCGACGAGCATGATAATGACATCACTTCCTCTCTCTGTTCTAACATCATCAATCCACTTTGAGGTTTGCTGGAAAGAATTAAGATCTGCAAATGGGGTGAAAACAAGCAACAAAATCACCGTACATGTCAGCCACATGTGCCCCAAAATACATGAAACATCTCTTACAATACATTCAGTTAAAAGCCTAATCATATGTAAGAAATGCCTGTAGTTATGTGTTAGTAAGCAGGAGTATTCAGAAGAAAAAGCTTGGAGAAGAAATATATTTTGTATTAGTGTACTAGCAGAATTAAAGAGCTTCCTTCCTATTACTATAGAGCCCTACAGAATGGTTAGAGGACAGCCCTGACTCACTGGTGATGTCATAAACAACCACAGCAATGGTAGAGTCACGGATGTAGCTGGGAATTAGGCTACGAAAACGCTCCTGTCCAGCAGTGTCCCAAAGCTGGAGCCGAACCTGAGGATTGGAATCGCAGAAGAAGAAATTGACCAAAAAAAACAAACCAAAAAGTCGAGATAAAGGGCAGCAAAGGGAAGGACGAGAATGTGGAGAACAGGACAGACATAAAAAGAATTGCAAGCCAAGCAGTAAAGATGAGGATGACCTTTAATGGAGGAATCGGGAAGAATCATTCAAATGCAGAAGGCTCAGAGATGCCGGGTGTTATGCAAATGTGAAAGTAGGCCCTGCTGAATGATTATTTAGGCAGCGCTGGGAGGATTTCTGCTCATGAAGTGACATCGGCAGACATTTTTTCATTATTCTTCAAATAAGACTTATAACTATCAGCATTTACACTCCCCTGGACACTGCTGGAGAAATGCTTTTGAATCACTACACCCAATACAAGCAATATCTGGAATATACCCTGACATGCTATCCAGCAGGGTTTGCTAGGCTCATTAGTGCTTTTGATTTTGTTTCTTGCCCTTCCACATACTAAGTGAAGGACAAGGAGGAGAGGCAAAGCCATGATACCTACTGGCTATGTCATAAACTACCACAGCGGCGGCTGAGTCGCGGATGTAACTGGGGATGAGGCTGCGGAAACGCTCCTGTCCGGCTGTATCCCAGAGCTGCAGCCGGATCTGTGGCCAGCCACGAAACAAATGTGGGAACATGGGGGGCAATTCATGATCCAGCCAGGGGATGGAAGGAAAACAAAATTTTGAAATAATGATGGGAACTAAAAACACAATCACATGTTTAACAAAATGAGTGAAAAAACAAACAAGCAAAAAACCTAGGATAATCTATAAACAATGTGGAATGGTGTGACAATAAGCAGAAGCATGCTTTTATGGCACTTTTAATACTTGACCAGTTGGAATGATGTGAATTACAGTAACACATAGGTCTTACCGTGCGATCTTCCAGATACATAGTTTTTGACAAAAAGTCAATGCCAATTGTTGCCTGTAAGACAAACATTTCAATTAAACAGCGTTACCAGCAAGTTAAATGGCAATGTATTACATACATCTAAAGAATCATTACATGGCTAAAAAATGTACAGAAATAACTAAATGATCAAGTATTGTGATAACGGCTTTGTGTGACATATTTTAGATAAGATCTCATCTGTAGCTGGACTTGATATAAACAGATATTTCTTTCTTTTTCCTTCTGTCGTGATTATTGTACTTAAATCTGAGGCTGAAGATTTTGTTAATTTTCCTTATATGTGGAATCTTGTATCAGAGGTAGGTGTTACATAAGCTTTGGCTTCAGCCTACACCTGGTTTGTTTGTCATTTGATTTCTAAATGAGCCAAATAGAGATAAACAACAACTACTACTACTACCATTTAGACTTGTTACACAGGTAGCGCTCATAATCTAGTCAGTGGAATGCACCTACATTCTTACTAACATCCTGGGTATGATGTGATTTTTGTAGCAAGCCCTTTCTGTGTTGCAAACATTCCACTCTGGTTGACTGGTAAGATACAATAGTTTCTGCAATTTGGAGTAGCACATTATTCATGTTTCGGTATACACTTTACAGAAGGTTAAACCTCAGGGGCTTAGCCAGCAAGCTAATCACAAAAATGGACAGTATATTTACAAGAATGTGAATAGACAGATTGCTAAATATATTTAAACTATAAATGAGCCCATAATTTCCTCAGGGATTAATAAAGTATTCTGATTTTTAAAAAATAAAATAAGAACAGGGAGGCATTATGACATTCTGAGGTGATGCTGACCAATGTGTTAAATATTAATTTTATTTTTTTTAATTGTCCAATTTAAATTTGGCTAAATACATAAATACAGGTACCAGCTACTGACAGGATAAACTGGTCTATTTTATTCTACTTTAACTGTCACATATGTTATTGGAGGATCAGTCGCATTGAAACTGTTAGCTCGTTTTTTATTACACCTGTGCTTGTGGTAAAAATGTCAGTTTTCAGACAAAAAATTACTACACAAATCGCTGTTACAACTTATTTTTACCTGATAAGTGTTGTCAAAACTGTCATACATAAACCTGGTGATGAGTGAGGTTTTCCCAACTGTACAGAAAAAAACACAGTCACACTTTAGTAACACAAGAGGTATTCCAGGTAATTCAAGCCTAAAACCACCACTCAAATGGTAAACTTAAAAATGATATAATTGTGTAATTAAGTCTGTATTCAATGAAGAGAGAGAAGAAAAATGAGTCGGTGACATCACACGGTGAGTAAACTGCTATTATCACTGATGCAGTGTGGACGACTGAACCCACACGCTGAGCTGGCAATATGGGTGGAGCCACAAAACCTGGAAAATTAAAATTTACTCGACCTCTGACAGCTGGTTCATGATACCACACTATATCAATTACACTGCACAAACATTACTAAAAACGTTTTGCAATGTCAGGGTCAGACTCCGAACCTGAGCAGAAATAATGTAAATGAAAGGAAAAGGCCGACTGGTGCGAAACCACCGGTCGACGTGGCTTGTTCAAGATGCTGCAGCAGGAAGCTAACAGCTAAACAACTCTACACCGACAATCAGACGGTTTAAATTCATTCTTGAGATTTTGTGTTTGAAGCCAGTGATCTATAACAGACTTAGGGCCTCTTCCTAAGTCTATAAGTGCGCAAGCGAGCGTGAACGATTGACGTTTTAGCCTCGTAGAGCTAACTAACTGCTAGCTACAAGCAGAAATAACGTGCTAACAACGACCCTCCATCACAAACTAATGGGAGGAACAACGACAATGCCCATTGGCTCACTTCGTTAATTTTTAATATGTGGATAAGTCTTGAATATAGCTGCTACGACACAATAATTTGTCGTATTCTTGCCCTCTATTAAGACACGAAACAAGCTAATTTAGCGATCTATCTCCAGCTAACGGTAGCTATCCAATGACATCATCACCGGGGAATTAAAATCGGTAGGTTATAATCTTTGTCATCCTCTAATATTCTTTGTTGACATTGCAAAATTAACAGTTTGTCTCGTATCATCACTGGTCACTTACATACGCTCAATAACTGTACCGTACCGCCCAATTTTAAGCTAACACCACAAAGCTAGTTAGCTGATCTTGTCAGTTCTCCCAACATTTTCTTTCATCCGACCACATTAACGCTTCTTGTAAGTACTTAGTGCCCCTCTTACCACTCTGTTCGCCCAGAAAGACGAGCTTGAATTTTCGTAACGGGTTGCCAAACTCTCCGCCGCCGGTCGTGGTTGACATTTTGTCAAAAAAAATAAACAGCTGACTAGCTGACTTGGCTAATGATGTGATGTCTAGACCAGAGAGGACCAAGCCGTGTATCCTTATCCTACACTAGCCAGCGCTATTGTTTTCTTAGACATACAGCAGGGGAAATAGCGCCTCCAAGTGGCAAACACAGAGAGACAACAAAAATGGCAAAGTTAAGAAAGGCCTTGCAATCAGTATCACCATTATTGTTTGTATTGCAATTTTTGCAGGTTGAAAAATCTACAAAAACAAATACGTCATTATAAATGCATTTGTTTACAGGGAGCGTAAATGTTTACACATGACATTTTATAACTGCAGGACATTTTCTGTCTCATCTCATCTTGAAAATAATGTACAAATTACACGTTCCAGTGAAATTTTAACCTTAACTTTCACAGTACATTACATCCCACTGCTATCATCTTATTAGCACCACTAATATTAGTACTGATTTGCAACTCTGTTATTCTGTTACGTTTCACTGACTGATAGGGGCGGGGTGGCTCAGTGGATATAGTGCCTTGATCGGAAGGTCGACGGTTCGAACCCACCCAACGGCTAACCTGAGGTACCCTTGAGCATGGTACCGACCCCCACATACTGCTCCCCGGGCGCCTGATTGGTGGCTGCCCACTGCTTCACTGAGTGAATGGGTTAAATGCAGAGACTAATTTCCTACGGGATCAATAAAGTATACATTATTATTATTATTATTAAATATAATAGAAACATATGGTAAAAACATAAAATGTTATTAAACAAAAAATTTTGGTTCTATGTATTTGTCACACTTTTGTCATAATCTACATATTAAAGTAATATATTCATTCAGTCAAATTAACTCGTGGAACCATGTTACTTTCATTTTTAACAATCATTGTAAATAAAATAATCTGTGTAGTGTATTTGAGCAAATATTTAAAAATAATAAATAGTAATAAAATACTCCCCCAAAACCTATGAATAAACTCCATGACTATTGAAATGTTGGGCAGAATAGATTTCAAAAGCTGCTAAAGTTAATATAAATTAAATCTTATCTGAAATTGAGTATTCAGTATGAGGGTCTGTCTTCAACTTAATAGTCAACAGTTAGATAATTCAAAAAATCAACATCTTTTTCAAGTTCTGCAGTATTGCTAACAAGGTTGTTCCAAGCTGACAAGTCACTGAATCTTTTTACATATTTATTATTATTATATAATGTGTCTTCCTGTTGTAGAATTAACCACAAAACGGTCTTCCTGAATATTGTATCTCAACCAGAAAACACTATATAGTGGAGCAGATAACTGAACATTGCTGTAAAATCATTCACAGGTGGATAGAAGTAACAAAGTTGCAATAGTCTTTTTTAATGATTCTTATTTATATTCGTTACACGAGTCGCCCAATATAACAATGATGGGCGGTGCTGTCGTGCGGCAAGAGGATTCTAGGTAAGATTCCAAAGAACTTGTGAGGTTAGGTTAACCATTGTTTCTAAAATGGTTGTTGATTTGATGGCAAATGGTTATCTGTTTCTCTGTGCTACCTAAAAAAAAAACTTCATGACAGGATGTGTGTGCATGATAGAGCTGAGCCATAGGCAAATGAGTCTTCATGCATCAAATATATCTAATTTACTAAAATGCATGGGAATATATGGTCTGGCATGGCACCAGATGAAAACAAAAATAGAAAAAATGTATCAGTTTTTTGAAAGATTTTTATCTGTAATCCGTTGCACTATTAGTGGGATAAAGAACCAGAAGAAGCAGAGAAACTATTATATATTTTTCTGGGTCACTATTTACAGTAGTGAAGTAGGCCATGTGAAGTGTTACCGAAAGCTGTATGATTCATTGCAAGGTTTAAAGGAAATGGCTCGCTTCAACTTTTCAGAGCAATGTTATAATAACTAGTTACACCCAGAAAAACTTTGACTTAATCCAGCAAAAAAATGATCTAACATAAAAATAAAAATGTATCAGTTTGGTTAGTGTGGAAACCCCCCCCCCAACATCAAAATAGATCATAAACATGAACAAAGAGAAGTTTGTACTCGAGAACAATGGATTTATTAAATTCTCTTAATTGTCTTAACAGAGCATCACAATTGTGTTTTTAGAATATACACTCAATTGATTCATTCACCATTTTCAACATGTAATATCTAATGACATAAGGATAAAGAATATGTTAAATTAAGCTCTGCATCCTCATTACCCATGCACATGTATTGAAAGGTCTACTCTAATTTGGGACACATCTTTTGGATTATATACAGTTCTATGATGTCACTCAGAGAAATTTCACACAGACTTATGACCCTCGATAATTGAGTTCTCATAGTTATTTATAATAGAAATGAATATATACTGGGGAAATTTGAGGATTTTGTGCTTTTCTTTGCTGATAATGAGTTCCTTTGTGTTCTGTGTTCTCTGCATGAGAGATGATTTTCCTTGACTGTCTGCCTCAACCATCCGTGGTGTTAACTGTGATATCTGACCTGTGGATAAAATGGACAGACAATGGACTGTGACTCTAACACTGAATACAAGGTAACTTATGGAACATATCCCATCTAACTTTGTACAACCCAGTTTCCAAAAAGGCTGTAACATGAATGCAATGATTTGGATAAATACTGTATTATAAAACAGCATATCAAATGTTGAAAATTAGATAGGTTTTGTGTTTGTAGAGAGCGATAATGGCAGGGCATTTTCATCACTATTTTAGATTGCGTCCTTTTTGTGTTTAGGGACACTGTTAATATTTGCGAGGCCTGATGGGACCAGTTGGTGTAATTTGAGAGCACAATGTTTTCCAATTCTCGTTTGATGTAAGATTTCAGCCTCTTTGCCGTCTGGGGTTTAGTCTTTTTCATTTCAAAGCACTACAAATATTTTCATTTGGTGACAGAACTAGACTGCGAGCTAGTCAAGCACCTGGAATATGTGCTGAACTTTTAGCATTGTTTTGGTGAAATAAGCAAGACCCTATCTGAACTAGAAGCCATGGATATGTTGCTATGAAACCTACATCTGTCTTTCAGCGTTAGTCATGCCGTCACAGATGTTCAAATTACACATGATACATGCAGCCCTTCCTTCTTCTCTGTGTTAATAACAAGCCGGCTGGCTTTTTGACCTTGTGTCCTGTATAAAGAAATTGTTCAGGACTTTTAGATAACATTATGTACCTTATGTCCTGTTAAACACAACTTTATTCTTTGTTCACACAGTCTTTTACAGAATTGTAAGCCCTCTCGCTCATCTTTGCTTTGCTGAAAGTGTCAGCCTCACTGGGCGTACTCTTTCTACCAACCAACCATTTATCTCATTTAACAACATTTGATAAGATGTCTTTGTAGAATTTTTAGAGAAATATTGGGTTACATTGTTCAAAACATACATTTTGTAATGTTCCTTGGTTTTTTTTATTTTGTTTCTTTGTCTGTTTTGGAAATGGGGTTATGGATTACTTTGATTTATGATTTTTATACAATATTGCAGGCCACTCCTTCTTTTGCATTTATAATATCTGCAATTTTTCAGACTCACACACATTCAGATATTGGCCAACTTTCAAAAATCTGCATACATGCTGCTATTAATATCTACTGGAGGATCTTTTAATTAATGATCTTGGGGGGTGGAGCAACAGGATTCAGATTTCATTTTGCACACAGGATTGAGAGGTAAAACAGGACACTGCTTCAAGGGCCAACACTTCTGCGCTGTCACAATTCATGCCTTTTCCTATTCAAACAGTTCTTTAACACATGATTTATGTCATCATCTAATATTTTAGTGTGTAGGGATGTTATAGGAAGGACAGTAACCCTTGAAGAAGTGCACACTGTATAACTCACTGAATCTGAGTTGACCTCACCTGAACTAAAGAGGCATTTAATCCAATTTGCTGTGGTTGATAAAACACATAGTTTTTTATGAGAAACAAATTTGAACAACATACACAATTATCACAGCCACACGTCTTTTTATACTTTATACTTACACTTCTGCTCGGTACACAGTAATGGCACGCAGTAAAGGGGAGAGCATGACATATAGATGACAGTAAGATCAGTCACAGAAAGCTATTGTCTAGTTTTAGCAAAATACTTCAGGGAGTATTTTGTTTAGTTGTTTAGCAGTTTAGTTGGCACTGGCAATTTACAAAATACAGAACTCACCTGCAGGCTTTGGGGACATCAGTGTCACAGGAAGTTCCACGATAACGTCACTAAAAGTTTTACAGATTAACATCTATTCATGAATAATTTGTATTCATTTACACAACTGGCAATGAATGAAGGAGAACTGATATTTACCTTCCTGTTAAATTACCCAGCAAGCTATGGTCAGAGAGAAATGATAAAAGAATCCCTTAGTCTGCACAGTTTGGCACAAAAAAAAAGGAAGGCGTTATGAGTTAGTATTTTCTATTAAGCCTTACCCTCCACTTGAAATTGTAAGAATGACCTTGACTTTATAGGAGATAATAATTCCCTGCATCTCCTTCTTTCCTTGACTCCTGTGAGGAGACGGGAATAGTTTACGATTTAAACCTTGGGGATTTGGTTTAAGGCGGATGACAGAAATATAGTGACAACATTGTTGCTCAATAAGAGGATGAAGGCCCATCCTAGCTTCACTGTACGTGCTTTGGTGAGAGACCTAAAGGTCTTACAGCGTTGTGGATGCTAAGTTGGTGTCCTCTTCTTTTAGACGTCCATCGACTGCAAGACCTCGCTTTTCTTTGTTTTTGGCAAGCAGGGGGGTTACTTGGAAGGACTTCTCAAATGTAGAGTTGGCATTTACTGTCTCTCTGTGTGTAGAGGTGAAATAGAGCGAAAAAAGGACATACACTAGGTTAATATTCATTTTTTCCCCCAGTTAATCTACTTAGTCCTATCTTTTTAAGGTAGCTTTTTAATTTGAACTATCAATAAAATGCAGATATATTGGGATATTGAGGGTTTTTTTTATAGCCTTGGATTCACTGATAGTTACAGCAGAAAATGTACTTTTTAGATACGTTCATTTGAACCTGAAATGACTCCAGTCCTGTTATTATTCGCCTTACCCAAACTCTTGAGCACAGACTTCCTTGACGTAAGTGTCAGATGAGTAGAGGACCACATTTGTGAACTGATCAACTTAACACAAAAATAGTTCAGGTTAGAAGTATGAATTAAACTATATACCTTCAAAATATTTCCCCCATCTCTTCAAACTATACAAACAGAAATTATTCTGAGCAGACATTTTGGGTCCTTACCTGAGATTTTGATTTTCTTTACAGTCTTGTTGGTTTCATTGTTGATTTGTACTTTAACGGTTATTGGATCTCCGTGGTAATACACCTAGGAATGAGTGGTTTTAAAACACATTTATAATTTATTATGTAATATTTATAATGGTAAAAATGCATTTGGTATATTTTTCAAGTACCTCTTTTTCAAGGGAAGCCTCCAAGTGCACTGGTTTATCACTCATCATAAACTGCTTGGATATATCAGTCTTGGCTCCGGCCTTGCTGTTAGCCGGTGCAAACTGTATTTTACGAATCATCAGACGACAAGTATCCCTAGAAGGAAATAAAAGGTCAGAGAATGACCTATGCATGTCCTTCATACACAGCCCAAAGACTGGATGGTTTAAAATGACGCTGCACAAACACACTTTTTTTCAATGACTTCATCTGGATTGTCAGGTGCGTTGGCAATGTATGCTTTAATCTCAAAGTCCACACCGCAAGCCTACAACAAAGCAAAATCCAGATAAATTCATTTTTTCCAAACATTTTACACAATGCGTCAGACTTAAAGAAAGCAAATAATAAAACTGGATGGTAACTGTACCTTGCCAGAATCATTTGGCCCAGGCTGCAAGGACACTGAGCATGGAAGGTTTGGTGGCATCTGGAAGAAGATGAAATGAGACGCATACATGAATATTACACTTTAAATTTTAAAAGAAAAGGGGGGGAGGGGATATGATCTGAGATTAATCATAATACCTGGTATTGAAAACCAGGTATTGTATACTGTATGTATTTGTTGTTACATACAGAGTTAGAGTAAGGGTTCGGACCTGGAAGGAAAAGGCATGCCCCTGCTCTCCAACTTTTTTCAAGAGAGATTCCATCATTGGGGATTTTGTTTCGCTGCCACCCATAGGTGGATACACCTGAACGCGTTGTAGCCAGATGTCCCTTCTGAAGGACAGTCCGATGACATCCAAGTCATCACTTCCATAGCGGAAGGCACAAGCAAGATAGACATACACTGCAGTGGAAAAATGGATTGTTTCAGTCTTTGTCAGTAAATCATCGCTTATAAGGTTTATGATTTACCGACTATAAAGTAAAGTACCTTTTCTGTCATTAAGACCAGAAGGATCCACTTTAACTACCCCTTCTGCAAATAGGAGAAGAGTCAATCCACAGCCTTACATCTTTCACAGAGATTCTGATATGGTATTCACTTAAATCAGGATGCAGTTGTGCCACGCACCAACTATTTCTACTGAATCCACATTGTCCACAAAGTCTCTTTTCCCCAAGTACAAGGCAATCTATATGAAAAGAAGAAAAAGGAAAATGGTTACTCCTCCACAAGGTTAAAAAAATGTGGACGCTATTTCGGGAAGTTGGAACAGCAACATACAAATTGCACTCCTCCCTGTGCTCAAGGGGTGCCCTGTAATGATTATATTGTGAAAGCCACTTACAGTTCCTTTCCCACTGGTCTTCTTAAATACTCTGTAAATAAAAAAAGAAAAAAAAAGAATCTGAATCTGAAGAGTATTTGATCCTCAAAGTCCTAAAAAAAAAAAGTCCCTAAAAACACATACAGATGAAAACACATGATGTTAGGTCTAAATGAGCAGTGACCCATAATTTAATTGTTTCTGCTTGATTATAAATAATCAACTCTTTCCCCCCTTATTTTATAACTTGTCTTCTTTTACATTTTTGTGCACGTACAACTTTCTAATTTTTATTTCTAATTCCTGATTTCCTCCCCACTTGCAACCCACTCCTTCGCTCCTCTCCTGTGAGGATGGATTAGTGGTTAAAGTGCAATTGAACCTGCTGCCAAAAATGTCTAATCTGAACATAAGACGTGTGTGTTTGGGTAAGCAGACATATTAACAAAGTTAATGACATCATATAAAATGTGAAAATGACGTATTTGGATCAATACTGGGTTAGGCAGGCTATTTTATGAAATAACCATTTATTCTACAAAACAAAAAGTAGTGGCAGAATTGGCAAATTTAACACCCAAATTTATCCCAAGATACAGAGAGCCCAGGAGTGCAATCCTTTTGTTTTGGGCGGATGCTGTAAACAAACAGTTAATCCTTGGTGGTGTTTGCCTCTTTCAAAAGCCACATAATCCGTTTAATGCTTTTCCTTTGTCTTGTAAATCTGCCTTCCAAGATCCAATCCACAAAATCCATCTTAATAAGGATTTTTCCTTAAGTGCCTAAAAAGTATAAAATACGTTTTAAGGTTGTTGCAGAAACTACTCACTTCTGTCACGATGTTACATCTAATGTACTGTCCTTGTACCTTTTAAATAAATTATCACTTTCATCTCTGCATGAACCACTTTTGTTTCTATAAAATTAATTATAAACAATAATTTCAAAAATATGTAAAAGTAGCAGTGGATCATTTAGAAATCATTAATATTTAAATACATTAAACACGTTTTGGGATTTCATATTGAAAGTTTAATGGGTGATTTTTAACCTCTCCAAAACTGTTTACAGTATTAACATTGTTGATGACTACTGTGAATGAGCCTTAAACCTTTCACACTCACTTGGACATGTCGATGGCAAAGTTTTAGTTCCACTCTGCAAAAAAAAAAAAAAAGAAAAAGATAAAGTCAACGATAGCTCAAAACATGGGATACTAACAAAAGGTATAACTATTAGGAGCTTTGGTTTTCTGTGTATTATGCCGGTACAGTACACGCTAGAAAGCTCCTCATCGATGACAGCTATGGCAAAGGACAGTCACGTTGTTCCATATAACTTCTAAGGGGAAAGGATCTTTTTGATTTTATGGTTAGTTAAAGATCATAATCATAATAAACAACATTCCTAATACCTAGTGGGACATAGCCCATGCGCTTCTTGTTAGCAGATATAAAAATATTGATCAAAACTACATAATTCCTGTGTAGTAATACTGTGACAAATTTCCAACAAATGCTGACTCGGTTCCGCTCATTACCCTCTTCATCTGATTCTAATATGCTGCAGGTCAGCAAGAAAAAACGCTAACTTACCGTGCCCTCGGTTCTGTCAGTGAGTCGTCTCTGCTGTGCTCTCTAATCCGTCACTGTTGATTGTGTAAGTGCCTGCCAATCACAGACTCCCTGTTGCTTTTATACTATGACCTCCCAACCTTGAAACCCTCCTCTTGAGCTTACTGGCCTACAGAAGGCTGTTTTGGAGAAAATCTGATTAATTCATTATAACACTACTGTTTTAAACTACAGCATGTTTAAAAATAATACTGTGCATGTGACTTCAACATAAAAGATAAAGTAGGAAGTCTTGGCATTAGTACAGCATGTAATGTAGAAAAACTGGTCTTCTTTTTTTTTTTTAGGTAAATGTATATATGAATAATTTTAGGCATTTGACACTTTGCAGGTATGGTGCAATAATAATAGTTTAGTAACAAAACATTCATGAATTCTTTGCTCTCAAACTTGAGATGGTCTTAAAATACTAATTAAGACTTGCTAAGCTGTAAAGAATGCCTTGTGAATGGACTAAATGTTCAAGGACTTCCTTTCTTATAGCTTAAACTAGAGTAGAGTGGTATTAGTTGGATTTTAGTTGTTATGGTAGCAGGACGACAGATGGCTCCTCCACCAAGCCTTGCCCAATCTGTGCACATAGGAGGTTTACAGAAATCCAAGTCACTTAATGTTGCACAAGGAACAAGGCCTTATAGCTAGCATCAATCTGATTGCAAAATCGTTCTGGCAGTGAGTTCTACTGTTTAGTTATGAGCATGGTTGATTTAGCAACTTAATGACAAGCATGAGTATATTGTGATGTCATGCCGATTTGGGATCTTATTTGAAGTATAAAAACTGAAGCTGAATTTGTGGCCATGCCGTGATGCCATGGTTTGGAATATTTGGCTTTAAGTTGATGGGGATCTGTTAGCTTGGCCTCTATAAAACTGGACTACTTTGACTGTAGGCACATGTTTGACCAACCTTTAATGTCTGCCAAAGCACCAGCATTTATTAGCAGTGACCTTTAGCAGATCAAACTTCTTTTCTTTAGCCTGAAGTAGTTAATTGATAAATAAGTGGGCTGGATGGATTGTCACACCTTGGCAGTCAAGGATAATGAATGAGATTGGTGTAAGTGTGTGTTGGCCTCTGTTATACAGGTACAAGTTTTGAGATCTCTTTAAAGCTGTCCAGGCAAGACAGCACTGGTGTGAAAAACAGCGCCGGATCATCAGGTAGGCGTTAAATCTCTTTAATAGGTTAAAGCTGTCCTGATCATTCCACTATAGTGCACTACAGAACACAAGCAGCTTCAGTTCAATATTTTCTATGATTCTAATAATGCAGTAAAATCATTGCATAGCTAAGGGATCGAAAAGCAAACTTCCAATTGCTCAGATACACAAGATGTTATCACGAGAAAGTAAGCGATTACTTTTAGAAGGTATGGGATATACAGGTGCATCTTTATGTGGACCCTGGTGATTTTAACACCTGAGAATTGACAGTGCTCAGGCATTTCCTCTGATTAGATTACCGTAAATTCCGGACTATAAGCCGCTACGTTTTGCACAAGCTTTGAACCCTGCGGCTTATTGTCTGGTGCGGCTTTTCTAAGGCTTTTTCATGATTTTTGTGACATCGTAAGAGGATTTGTTTTGGTTTGTTCCGCCATTTTGCCTGGCGGAAAGGCATGTGATCAGACACGGAAAAGAGTGATATGTTGGTCACATGTCCGTCCGCCAACCAAAGTAGTGCCGTACGAATTAGCGCGAAAAAGAGACTAGATTAGCAAGCTGGCTCTCGCTGGCCCAGTACCCATATCTGCAGCAGGTCTCCAAGGTGAACAGCCTCTGGCATGTTAGAACAAGGCAGCTAAGGGAAGTCGGCAAGTCAGATCCATAACTTCGGGATAAGGATTGGCTCTAAGGGCTGGGTCGGTCGGGCGGCGGTGTGCGGCCCACTTTGCGGGGCTTCCGAGGCTGGTGGAGCC
>VURO01020817.1:0-11925 GCA_015108175.1 Pelvicachromis taeniatus
TTGCAGTCCAGTCCAGTGTATTGTTGAGGTGAACACCCAGGTACTTGTAAGAGTCCACTGTCTCAATGTCTTTTCCCTGGATGTTCACCAGTATTGTAGGGGTGACGTCCTCCTGAGTTCTAGTGGAACTAGACATATTGACATGAGACACAATTTCAAAGTAAAACAGGAAATACACGACAGGCACAGACTTATGAGCAGACACTATGAAATACCAGACATGGGAACAGAGGGAACACAGAGATGTGGGACCAGGGCAGGTACAGAGACAGACTGGACACAGAACAGAGGGAGCTCAAAATACAAACAGAAACCAAAACACAGAAAACTTAAAATACTGGGTCAAAACGACCCAGAGCTGTGACACCACACTCATATTACGTCAGTTTTAAATCAACACATTAAATTGCGGGTCATTTATTTACAAGAGTCTCTTTTCAGGATATTATTCACTCTAAGCCGTTAAATTCTCATGTTAGAGAAGCACAAGAATCACGCTAAGGAATTATAGAGGGCTTTAAATGAGGAGGAAATGACTGCATGTGAAGCTCCTGCTTCAAATGAGGTAAACTGCTCTGAATAATGAGTTTATTGATTAGGCCCTGAACTGCAGCCAGCATTAATAATCAGCTCCTGGCGTCTTCTCTGAGGCCAAACGGAAGCTCCTGCCTGAGCAGCTCGTCTGTTACTAACCCACTAACAGCTCCTTTTTGTCTTTGTCCCAGATATCAGATCCACACAGGATTACAGCACTCCATTATCAGACCCAGACAGCCGAGCTGTCTGCCCTCGCACATGGACACTCTGCCCGAGAGGCTTCGCGAAGCCGGCTACGCCACACATATGGTTGGCAAGTGGCACCTGGGTTTCTACAGGTGAGAGGGAGCCTTCGGTATAACTTGGAGAAACAATATGAATGGCCATGCGTGTTTGGTGAAAAGTCTGCTGTCACAAAGATGGTGGAGAAACAGTAATGCAGTCATGTTTCAGTAGCTTGTAGAAACATCTTAATCAACAGTAACTTGAAGTAATCTTTTTCTGTGTGACTTTATTCGGCCCACTCTTCTTTACAGGAGTGCTTCAGTCCATTGGGGTTTGCCAGCATTTGTTCATGCACAGCTGCCATGACAGTGCCATGGCATTTCTATTGGATTCGGGTCTGGACTTTGCCTGGGCCGTGGTTTGATGAACAGTTTGATTAATTTCTTTTTTAGCCATTCTGTTGTCGACTTGCTGCAGTGCTTTTGATCACTGTCCTTTTGCGTGACACAGTTTGGGCCAAGCTTTAGCTGTCGCAGTGACGGCCTCACATCTGACTCCAGAATACTTTGGTATACAGAGGAGCTCGTGGTCAACTTGATGACTGCAGGCTGCTCAGGTCCTCCTGTGTGCAAAACAGTCCCAAATCATCACCCCTCCACCACCACCACGGTTAACAGTTGATGTGAGATGTTTGTCCTGATGTGCTGTGTTTGGTTTTACCAAAAGTGGTGCTCTGCATAATGGCCAAGCATCTCCACTTTGGCCTCGTCTGTCTAAACTACATTGTTCCAGAAGTCTTGTGATCTGTTCAGATGCAACATTGCAAAACAAAGCAGTGCTGCCATGTTCATTTTTAGAGAGAAGAGACCTTATCCTGGCAACCCTTCCAAGCAAGCCATACTTGTTCAGTCTTTTTCTGAACAAGTATGTGTACATTCATTAACTTTGACATTTAAGATGCTAACTGAGGCCTGTAGACAGGCATGACAGTGCCTTGGCACTTGAGATGACGCGGGACGGTCTTTGTGTTTGTCTCAGCTGTGACACACTGCATTATTAGTGAAAGAGTTCAGTCCCTGCCTACACACACCTGGCTAAAAGTCTCAAGCTTTGGTGTTACATGCGCTGGCTCACTATTATGGTTTACTTGGACTCATCATAATAGAGTCGTTTTTGTAACCGTTGACTGCACCTGTGCTTTTCCTGCTATGACAAGCAAAAGTATGTAGCATTATAAGTTATGGAAATTTACAGGAATTCTTGGACCAAACTTGGTGTCTAGATCAAAGGTTTTCACCAGGGTATCACAGCTGGACCCCACAGTGGTTAGCCATTTTACATGAATAAAGACCGCAATGAGGCGCCTACAAGAAATGACCTGAAATGATCTGAGGGTGTGTCCAATAGAAATGGTCTATTGTTGAAAAATGTTATCTGTAATATGTTTTATAATCACCCGGAAGAAGGCCACAGGCTGAAACTTGCCAGACAGCACAATCGGTCTTTATTTTACAGTTTGCTGGAGTTTTAAACTCGCCTACGGTTGAACTGAGTCGGCATAGTGCTATCCACTCACGACTGTGCTTATCCTGTACAGCAGACAGAACAGCATGAGGAGAAAGACAACATGAGCTGGGGCTCAGCTTGTTGGACTGTCAGGCTTGTATTAAACTGGGAGAAACCCTTCAAATGTCTGTAATTAGTAATCGTAATCTTTTTTTCCTTTAGGAAAACATGTCTGCCCACCAGAAAAGGTTTTGACACTTTCTTTGGTTCTTTAACTGGAAGTGTGGACTACTACAGGTAAATCACAACTATTATTTTTACCTGTTTTCATGACTGCTCTCTGTCATTTCACTGTGTTTACTCCAGTAACTCACATTTCTCCCATCTGCGTCTAGTTATGAATCGTGCGACGGCAAGGACTTGTGTGGCTACGATCTCCATGACGATGAGGGCGTGGCGTGGGGCCAGGAGGGGAAATACTCCACCACGCTCTTCACACAGAGAGCTCGCAAGATCCTCGAGAGTCACGACCCTGCAGAGAGGCCACTCTTCCTGCTGCTGTCCTTCCAGGTACGCGCTCAGGTTGTTAAACTAAACATCTTTAGAAGATGGGTTAAATTAAAGCCAATCAAAATTTTTAAAAAGGGGGGTGGAGAGGGGTTCAGAGGGGCCAGTGTTTACGGGATGTGTTTGCGTGTCATGTTTGTTTATGAATGTGAGCGCTCAGAGAGTCCACATTGAAGTGTTTGTTTGTTTGGCTTTTTTGAGACAGTTTGTTCAAACAGACTCAAAGATTTTAATTTAAAACACGCCGCCCACATGTTTGTTGTTTACAGTTGATTTTGAATGGTTGGTAGAATTTAAAAACATGTAAATAATATCCTGTAACGTTTGTCTTCAGGCAGTCCACACTCCTCTAAATCCTCCAGAGTCCTACATCTACCCCTTCCGGGACATGGTCAATGTCGCCAGGAGAAACTTTGCCGCCATGGTTTCCACGGTGGACGAAGCGGTCCGAAACGTGACCTACGCCCTCAGAAAGTATGGGTACTACCGAAACAGCGTGATCGTCTACTCCACTGACAACGGCGCTCAGCCATTCACAGGCGGGAACAACTGGCCGCTGCGTGGCCGTAAGGTAAAATAACTGCAGGACGTCTAAGCATGGGCTTCATAAAAAGTACACATAGTCATAATAACGTCTCTCACTGCTTTGTGAACTGCTGTTCTGAATGTGAGAGTGACAGAAAATAAGGCACTGCATGCCCACACCATGGTCCTAAAGCATACCCTGCTTCGCACTCAATATTGCCTTTTTTAGTCAGAGGAGACGCCCCCTGGTGGCCATTAAAAACAGTGCAAGTTTAAGGTTTAAGGGCAATCAGGATCTTACATTCATCTTTTATATACAGTCTATGACTGTATATTGCCATGCTAAGATTTTTATTTAGAGATGATCCTGACAAGCTTAATATGGGATGTACTGGAAGAGCTACAGACCAGAAGATTGGTTTTAAATGAGGGAACACAATAAATGGGCTTTCCTCAGCTTCATGATAATATTATAACGGATATAGTCTGGTTATATAATTGAATTTAATACCTACATTATAAATGCTGTGAACATTCAGATCAGATCAGGATCAACTGTGACCTATTCTGAGCCCATTAAGACCCAGAAAACCCGTGCCTGGCTCTACTTTGACATTTCCTTAGCCTTGATGTTCTGCTAACCCATTCAGTCTTTTTTATATACTTAAACATGGTGCTAGAGAAAGCAGTGCAGGGGTGGATTGAGGAACACAACATAGAGCCGAACTCTTTACTAGGCCCTTAAAATTCTGCAGATGTCAAATGTGAACTGTAGGATGTGCAGGAACAAGACCGATGCGCGGACCCAGAGGCCTCTCACACGTCTGCAGTAGTTTAACAGATAACATATAAAAAATCTCAGCTAACCAAAATGGAAGAGAGCAGAATGTAATGAAATGTGCTGGCCGTGTTGCAGGGTACATATTGGGAGGGCGGAGTCCGCGGTGTGGGGTTCGTGCACAGTCCTCTGCTCAGGCGCAGGAGACGAGTCTCTAAAGCTCTCGTGCACATCACTGACTGGTTCCCTACACTGGTGGGCCTGGCCGGAGGAAACATCAGCCAGGTCAGTGGGCCCGTGTCAGAACAATCACCTTGTACTTTCTCGCGCTTATCGCTGATGTTTCTTCTTAGACAGTAAACATGGGACTTTTAAGCAGCATGGCAAAGCTACTCACTCCGAGTGTGTTACTGACCATTTTATTGTGCTATAAAACAGAGAGACATACCGATACGAGCTCTACTATTACTCTAAACTCACCCCGTTCAGATCTGTATGTTTTTCCAGTTGTCTCGCCTAAGAGTTCAATCTCTGGTAACCCAGCTCGCTTACTGTCTCCCCCTAATTTCAGATTTACATTTATGCGTTGTCATTCGTTGCCTCATCTCTGTGTTGGCCTCAGACTGAACAGCGCTACTGGAAAACCGTCCTTATATTTACTGTCATCTCGATAAAAGAGCCGGCCCTGTTATGATAAGTGCAGTATTTCCAAACACTGCTCCTCAAACATGCTTTGTGTTTTTGTTCGGATATGAATCACTTTTATTTGTAAGTCCATGCAGTCTCTGTATAGCATCCAAAAAGCTTTGTTGGCTGTGGATAAATTTGCTTTGCCAGCAGCAGATGCAATGCTTTCTTGGCTACAGAAAACGTTCAGAAAGTCAGCGGCGTCTTTTACAAGGAAATGACTTATCCTTTATCTGTGTCCAGTAAATGTATGAGTCTTGCTTCTGGTATTTTTCACCCTGCTTTGTAATCTCTTACTGTAAATGAAGTGTTTGCCTTCCACTCAGAGCCAGGGCCTGGATGGTTTTGATGTTTGGCCCGCCATCAGTGAAGGGAGGGAGTCGCCCCGTAAGGAGATCCTTCACAACATCGACCCTCTGCACAAACCTCCAGTTGAAAAGAAGAACAAGGAAAACTCGGGTAACTACAGGGGCAAAAAAAAAAAAAGTCCATAAAGGACTTTTTTATGAGGTGTGAACAAAAAGGTCCAATTTGGCCGGTTTCCAGTTCAAGGTCCTCTTCTCAGGAATTTCCTGACAGCTTTTTTTCACAACTGCTATTTTTAGATCGCTCCCTGAAAGTCTGACTACTTTAACTGTGACTTTGTCTCAGACCCAACATTAATTTCTGTTTCAAACTAATCAAGGTTGATGAGATCTGGTTCTACAGCTACTTCTGAGCAGTTTTCAGCTGAAATCTCTAAAGTTTCCAAGACCGAAAGATCCCAAAGTAATGTCAGGTGGAGAGTAAGGCCAGGATCAGGCGCTTCTTTTTTCATGCGGTTATGCATCATGAATCCATTTCCCAGTGTAAGGTTGTCGGCGCTGACTTCTGCTGTAGCGCCGTGATTCATCGCAGGGAAAACATTTAAGGAAAACTGCCTGAACTGTGGCCATCACGTGTCGTTGCAAAGCGTGCTGACAATGCATTCGGTTTTTAGCTACGTCAACTCGGTCCCAGGAGGTGTGCTTAAACCAGTGGAACGACTGGTTTAAGCACAAACCAGTCAGTCCACATATTTTGCCACCTAGTGGCACAGCTACAAAACAACAGTCTGCAGAGCTCGACATAGCCTCTGAGTCGGACCAACGCACAACCGCGCCAGTCCCTTATCTCTTCACCTGTCGCCACAAGCCGCTGCGTATCATTGACATTCACTGGTTTGCTAGTGTGAACGCCTCTTTAGTTTACATTAATGTAAAAACACTTTGAGGATAATAGTCGTTATTGGTGCTTAAAGCCGGTGTTGGAAATGCTGACAAAACAAATGTTTCATTTTATCAGTTTTTGTTATGTTCCTGAACTTTTTGAATTGATACTCGTTAGTTCATATGTGGGAGAATTATATTTCTACTTCATTAAAAAAAGGCTTAAATTGAACATGCTTATACTTTGGGGCGCTCAGCTTTGTAAGTGACACTGATGCTGTTGTGCGAAACGTAACATTTCTTAGTGCTACGCACATTTTAATAAAAGTACTGCAAGGCAGTACTTTCAACTGAATGCACCACACTCAGCGACCTTTTCAAACTGGTAGGAGATTATCTTTTAATAAATGATAAGTCTTGTGTCACTAAATTTACCACCGAGGTGGAAAAGGTTTATTTACAGTAGGAAATACAGAGAGAAGGCACCACTATCACAGGGTGAAAAGAGGTCAAACAGCATCTTTAACATATCTTGATCAATTTTTGTGTTCTTTGTCTCAGTGAAAACTTCAAAAATCAAGGTTTTAAAGAAGAAGAAGAAAAAGGTTCTGAAAAAGCCACCAAAACAAAAGTTAGCCTTCAAATTAAAGACCACCAAGAAACCTCAAACCTTTTCCCAACATGTCTCTAGGCCTAAATCTAAGTCCCTCTTCAAAAAAAAGCTCAAGCCTCGCCTAAAATCAAAGCCTCCACCTAAAGCTAAGAAGACCAAAGTCCACACGTGGGACCGGCCTCTGCCCAATCACAGACCGCATCCAAAGATCGGTGGCACTTCGTCAGGGTCTGGAACATCCCGTCCTAAATCTCAGCCTGCGATCCAAACCCGTTCGAAGACTAAATTCAGGAGGACCACGTCCCAGAACCAGAACTTGTCACAGTTAAGCCGGCCAAAATCCAAGATGCTCAAGCTGCATTCAAAGTCAGAGTCCAAGCGGACATTATTCCCATACCAGAACAAGTCCCAAGCGGGAACACCACTGACCAAATCCCATCCAACACTCCAGTTCGGGCTGGAGTCACTACAGCCGGTGTGGGACACTTCAGTCCAGGCGGCCATCAGAGTTGGAGATTGGAAGCTGCTGACAGGTGATCCAGGCCATGGAGATTGGGTCCCTCCACAGGTACTGCTGCATGTTTCAGAGAGCCTGATTCTACTTTTCTGTTTCACATTAATTTTTATAACAGAAATATTTGAAACATTGATCCCCAGATGCTTCCCACCTCTCTACCCGGTCGCTGGTGGAACCTTGAACGCTCAATACTTTACCAGAAATCCTCAGTCCACAAAAACATCTGGCTGTTCAACATCACAGGCGACCCGTACGAGCGGCACGACCTGGCAGACCACAGGCCAGATATAGTCCAGCAGCTGCTGGCCCGGCTCGCCTACTACAACCGAACAGCTGTGCCGGTTTACTTTCCACCCGACGACCCCCGAGCCAACCCAAGCCGGCACGGGGGAGCGTGGGTACCATGGGTGGAGGAGGAGGAGGACGAAGAGGGAAAATATCAGGGGGTTTACAAGAAAAGTAACAACAAGATGAAGAAGAAGAAGAAGAAGTGCATGCTGTGCAATCTGCAGTCGTTCTTTTTGAAGATGAGCGAGGGGACCATGTCCAGTCGCATCTGAGGTGTCAGCTCAGCCGGGGGAACATTTTCATTTGAAATCAGCATCAAAGACTATAAAATGTCTAAATCTTGTTTTTTATTTTGATGTTTTCACAACTTTAAAATATTTGAGTTTTGTTTTTGTGAATAACTTCTCTTTCAGAGATATGTGACCTTTATTTGGTCGCACATGCAGCTTATTCACCGTCAAACATGTGATCTGACATTTCCAGCTAGACCGTCCAGACACACGAGGCTCTAAAAGGGTCAGTCCACTCAAATCACAAAAACACGTTACTTATGTTGCCTGCAGACATCTAAAGTCATACCACTAGGATCGTGAAAGGAAATCTTTGTTGTGATTTGGGTGAACTGGCCATTCATCATTAACTACCTGAAGGTGGTTTTAACCCCTGATCTCTGAGTTGGTTAATGCTGGTTTGTTGTTTTTCAGATTTGTCAACCGAAAACTGACAGAGGTCCTCTTACAAGGGCCAAGTGGCAAAAAGATGTGTTTTGTCACTGTAAATGTAGCAAATCAATTACATCAAGTCTCTCAGAGTAAATGTATAGATTTACCGGTTTCAGTGTACGTTTACACCCTTAACTCATTCAGCCAAATCAGGGTTTTAAAGGGACACTTCACCCAAAAGTCAAATTCATACATTTGGTAAGTAATATTTTGTATAACTCGCCTGTCTGTTTTGACTGACAGATGTGCCAACACGTGCAGCTGTCTGCGAGGCCTCACCTCGGCTAATTGGAGTCGGTGAACTGGACCGCTACACTATATTTGTGCTTTTCGTGCGTTTTTAAAGCAATTATCTGATAATAATCTACTGAGTGGTATCGGCCGTCCAACAGAGGTTCATGCTTCGATTTTTGTTTGTAAAACTTGCATTTTATTTGGCTTTTAACTCATATCTGCATCGTTGAGTTGGAGCCACACTGTTTATGGATGTAGCGCTTCTTCACAGAGCAGAAGAGGAGGGGCAGGATGTCAGATACAAGAACAGCACAGAGGATCTCCCATGCAGATCCCTTGCTTTTGTATTCAAACCCGTACAAAGGATAGCACCCGGTGTGTGCCTGGGGTAATGATACTGTAGCTAGCTGCATGCTTGCTTTGGCTCATATGAGTTCATATGATTTGGGGTGAATTGTTCCTTTAAACAAATGTTTACATATTACAGTGGAAGTGTGTAATCGTGACACAGTGTCAGGAAGTTTTCTTGTGTGATTTGAATATACTTTCACGTTTTTTGTGACACATTCTCGTGACTTTGATGGTTTTGTCTCACGTGCAATTTGTCAGTTTTGGCCTCTGGCTGCTGTGGTCATTTTCAGTGTGCTGCCTCTGGTGAGCTTTTGACTATGAATTTAAAGCATTTCACAGCACCTTTAAGTTGCTACTGTGAATATCAGAAACCTCTTACTGCACAGCACTACATCTGACCGACACATCAGTAAACCTGTCTGATTTTACTTTTCATTAAGCAACAATTGGTACCAGAAAGCACTGAATTAAATTAACCTAAAACATCTTCTGCAGTCACAATCTAGTGATCTTTCCAGTGCAGTGAAAGCTTGCACTATTTGAGCTTACACCAGCTGCCACCTGATTATGGATGTTTTTTTCCACTAATGTGAAAATTGACATTTTTATTCGTCTTTTTTGAAAACACGGCAGAGGATGTAAAAAGTGTTTTGAAGTCGGGTGCTTTTTACTTGAGAGAGAGAGAGAGAGAGAGACACCTAACCTCGAAATATTTCTGTGTATTTGCTCAAAAACGAACAAACCACGGCCGCGGCGGATCTGCAACAGTGTGCGTCAGTGTGGGCGAGGAGCAGCACGTTCCCGAGAAACATTTTAAACGCACGTTGGATTTCTCCACCCTGGGTAAATAAAGGTGAAGTCAAATGAACCTTTGTCCTTTTATGTTTACTGGAAACAACAGCGAGGGTATGTATGTTCTCATAAAATGTATTTTGTTGTTGCTGTTGCTGTTATACATGTTTGTTTGTTTTGTTTTAGGGTTTTTTTGTTGTTGTTGTTCTTTAAGGGCAACTAAGCCACCCGTGTTCATCAGGAAAACTCTTCATTTGAAATGCAGACCATTAAAATAATTCAGAATTGATACACTATTCACTTAAAGCGTGTATGTTTTTACTAATTAAATGAATTTCAAATGCTTTTGTCACATAAGATGAAAAGACGTGTACATGCATACATATTTTTCAGTATTTCACAGGGATTTTTATCTGGTCTGCACTTCTTTGCACTTCGACTCATTTAAACCCAACTCATTTCAAGCTTTCTGTTGTTGTGCAAATACTGATTGTTTAAACTAGTAAACATATTCAAATCTTCAAAAAGCAGAAACGTGCCTTACATTTGTGTTTCACGAGAAAGTAGTTGCGCAAAATCGGCATAACCACTAGGTGGCGCCAAACATTAATAAACCTGCAGATATGAGGCGCATACCCCCGTTTCTCTCTTTATCACACACACACACACACTTTGGGTACAATAGGATTTTCCACGCTCACCATTGCCTTCCTACTTCACACCGTTTCCGCTGAGAAATAATTTAATTTGGGGCTCCTTTGATCCGTGAACACAGCTGGATTGATGTAATCCTCTGGGATTACATCTGACTCTAAATCATGAAGCGGTTTAGGCTGTGATGCTGCTGAAGAGCTGCGAGGTTGACAGGCACAGTCACTTTTAGTACTTTGGGCACTCAAAACACAGAAATTGCTCCAGTTCATTTACAGATTTGTGATTTATGATTCATTCAGAGAGGACGACCTCGGCCCC
The DNA here is from genome assembly GCA_015108175.1 of Pelvicachromis taeniatus. Lineage (NCBI taxonomy): Eukaryota > Metazoa > Chordata > Actinopteri > Cichliformes > Cichlidae > Pelvicachromis > Pelvicachromis taeniatus. Next base: position 10,502 of record VURO01020817.1, read on the forward strand.
ATTAAAAAAAATCATAAATATCTTAACCATAGCTTCAGTCCAGACCTTTGTGTTGACTTTACAAAATATACATTGGCCTGCATTGGAATTTGTGTGTATGTGAAACAAGCTGCACGACACCCAAAGTCTGTAACAGAAATACGGGTCTCAAAATGACCATTTAAATAATCATCTAAAGCCCTTGCTTTTTTAGTTTTAGGACACTCACTGCATCTGATGGTAGTGAAATTCAGGAACATTGTTAAGACTGGATCATCAGCTGGCAACCACTGGTCACTAAAAAGTGTATTCCCTGACACGTTGCAAGTAGATTCAATTCAATTTTATTTATATAGCACCAAATCACAACAACAGTCGCCTCAAGGTGCTTTACATTGTAAGGTAGGCCCTACAATAATACATACAGTGAAAAACCCAACAATCATATTACCCCCTATGAGTAAGCACTTTGGCAACTGTGGGAAGGAAAAACTCCCTTTTAACAGGAAGAAACCTCCGTTGGGGTGAAAGAAGATGCTGGCAGCTGCTGTGAAACTTGTCGAGGGGTTTTGTGACTCAATGGTAACTAGTCCTGATTCAATCCAATCAGAAGAAGAAAGTTGGAATAAGGGGAGAGGAGCTAAGGCAGCTTGTTTCACACAGACGTCAAACTAAAAGACTGCAGCAAGGCTCAGAGTAAATTGTGAATCATGCAAAGCTACTGTAGCGGATCCGGCAACAGAAATAAAGAGCTGGAAATGAGTAGGCTAAGTCACGTACATTATGTTTACCAGCATTAACAGACGCTTCTCTCTCAGCTTGAATAAGGACACTCGCTCCTCTCACACAGCCTCGGTTTCTCTCACCTCTCACACCTTGACTTAACAAGTTTACATTAAAAATAGCTCCTCCTTCCCGCCCTGCCTGTCACGCTCTCGCGAACATCCTGCATCATCGTGAACGTAATAATCCGGTATTCATCCCGCCCCCCTGCTGGGAGCCAGAGGAGCTCCACAGAACTGGAGCATGTGGGCGGCTGTGAAATCAGGATTCCCTCAGCACGGAGCAGCTTTTTAGACGCTTTCTGCTGACACAATGAAAAACTCATAATTGAGTTCTGTTCTGTGGTCGCACTGACACGAGCCTCGCTTTCTACTTCTTTACAAGATTAAAAAAGAAAAAAACACACAGAGAAAAAGGGAAAGACGGATGTTGAATCGAGATTATTTCAAATGGTACAAAGTGGCATTTCAACGCATTCATGAGTCACATTTGTGACTTTTTCAACGTGTCATGTATTGCAGGATCAGTCTGACATTAGCATTAATACTGGTCCCACACCACCTCCTCCCCCATCTCTTTGCAAAGCTCCCTTTTCATCTTTTCCTGCTTCACTCTCAGTGTCAACCCCCCCCCCCTTTTTTTTTTTTCCCCCCTCTGGCCAA